>JAPSES010083601.1:0-53913 GCA_029822895.1 Maxillicosta whitleyi | reverse complement strand
TCGCTCTGAGACAAGGAACAGATGATTACATTTTGGAGGTGATCTGGATCACTGTCTGGATCCAGGAATTTTTAAAGGATTCTGGCGTTGCTGTGGTAATAACAAATGTCCACCAAATGGCGACTCATGCTTGCTCAATGCTCACGCACTTGGTGGAGGTACTGAGTGCCATTACAGTTGTGGATGTTATACTCAGTTTCTGTAAATACTTTCCCAGAATCTGAGCACCGGACCTTTCCAGGGTTTTAAGTAGTATTGATATTCCAAATTCTCCACAGCAGGGGCAGGTGGTATACCAGAACACACAACCAAACCATCAGTGAATGAACACTGTGAATCCAGGCTGCATCATTCACTGATGAAAGCACAATGGATAATGGTGAAGCACATTACAGTGTGTACGACACTATACAAAACTACTCCAACTGTCAATTAACTCTTATTGTGCTGCATTATTAGTGTCCGTCTAAAGTCTCTGGTCCCAGGACCTGTTATCTTTACAAGTTCTAAAACTCTGAACAGCTACTACTGCCCGGAACAACTTACAGAAGGAGATGAAACTGAAGGAACTGGTCTCTTTAAATACATTCAAGTCATTTTTAATGGATGGAAAAAGGATAAAACTGGATGTAAATGTTTTTGCAATTGATTGACTCAGGTTTTACTTGGGAGATAAATTTAAAAGGAATATTGTTGTTATTCCTTTAGTACCTTTTTAAAAAATAATGGTGTTTTTTTTAATGTATGCTCTTAGTTTAGTGTTTTATAACAGACTTTTATTGTGTTTTATGTATATTTTCAGTGTGATATATGGCTGTGATTTGTATTTTGTGTAACTTCTGCTGTTGCCGTCAGGGCCAGGGTGCTCTTGAAAAAGATTTTTAATCTTAATGAGCTTTCCCCCCCTGATTAAATAAAGATTAACTAAAAAAAAAAAAAGTTGTACTGTAATGTTTGTAATTATTAGGTTAGACAGGAAGTGGAGGAGCAGAGGGGGAGGCGAGTCAGGAGGACGAAACATTTTAGGGGCATCGTAAAGGGTTTATATGTGTGTCATTGAAATAGTTTAAGCATAAAGCACATTTATATTTTGTTTTAGAGTTAAGATATGTTGTTGAAATGTTATTAGACTTTACATTGTTATCATTATTTGTGGTAAACATTTTCCTCTAAGGTGCCTTTCAGGATGTGAAGCTCAAATGCTGTTAACAGGATAATGTCATACAGCTTAAAAAAAAAAAACAACAACATGGAAAACAGACAATGAACAATATATTAACTGTTTTATTAATAATGTAAAGTTTACTTAAATACAGTTTCCAAAATTAATTTCTTGACTCAAAAACAAAAAAAAAAGAGTGAGTTCAGATTTTAATAAAATGCTGCAGTAAAAGACCTTGGAGATGATCGCAGAGGCACATGGGGGCCTTGATAAATGGTTGAAGTCATATGGAAATGAAAAGGACATTGTTCTGATTTCTGTATCTAATTATATCAAATACTATGGTTAAAGAATGACATTAAATACAGATTAAACAGAGGAACAGAACAGAAGAACAGAACCTTGCTGCATTACACCACCTCTATGGTCACGAGTTTACGTTTCCGAGTTTATGAGGGGCACCTGAACACACCATGGTCACATGTTTATGCATCCCCAATGCATCATGGGTTTTTTCTTTGAGAACAAACAGAAGCAGAGACCAGGACATTCACACAGTTTAGGTTAAAATCACTGTTTCAGACAGAACTTTATTTAGAGGGAGCAAGTTTTACAGCTGCTCATCAACTTTGGCTTCTTTTATTACTTAAAAAAGGTTTTCATAAAAAAATGAAAGGAAAGAAAAAACAGAAAGGAAAAGGAACCATGTTCATATTATACAAATTATCAAAAGGTTCTATTATTTTGGTCTGTGTGCTGAGATTTCCTGTCAGAAGCTGAGCCCTAAAACACACACGTTAACGGTGAAAGTCGACGGCTGCCGGTGTTTTATCCAATAAACAAGACGATTTAGTGTCAAATACAAAGCATCATTACAGCTGTAAATGATTCCAAATACATGGGATCAAACCGTTCTCTGTGTGTTTGACACTTTAATTTCGCACTTAAAATTAATTTAAAAAACTAAGAATATTTTCAATGAAATTAAAAAGATAATGTATTAAACATTTTTAATTTCCTTATTTTCTTAAAATATATATATATTTTAAATACATGTTTCTTTATCTAAAATATTCTATTGCACCAATAAGCAAAAATTTTTTTTGTCATAACACTTGGAGAAACCTCTGTCCACAAATGATTTTTCACTCTCAAACTGAAAGAAAAAAAAAAAGCTGGGTCAATTTGATTATTTAGTGACATTTATCCACCAGTGAACGGGTTGTAAACACCAGGTTTTTCACTTTCACCAGGTGTGTTTTTGAGACGATGCAAGTGCCAAACACCAACATCCAAAGTGTACTTAACTTTATTTACTGTTGTGTGATGTTATTATTTATTTATACTGTTGCAAATGCTTTAACTATTTAAGTATGTGTTTGTAGGAACAGCTCTACAAGTGTTACGAGTTTATATCCATATTTTATTATTATAATTTCAGCCACATGTACTTATTTAAATGCTAATCCTTCCTCTTCCAGATAATTACATCAATTTTTAATTTCCATATAAAAAAACATATTGAAGATCAACATAAGTATTGCAAAAAAATTACTAAATTATCTGAATCTAAATCAAAAGTGTCTCTATTTTTATATCATTTATTGTTATGTTCAACTTGCATGTGGACAGGAGACAATAATTCAATTGTTGTATGCATTTGCATTTTCATGCTATTCATTACTATTTTTGTGTCATTTATTTCTATTTTACATAATTTATTCCTATGTTTGTGCATTTATCTATATTTTGTTTTGCAATTTGGAGAAAAATTTTAAAGTAAGTCTCAGGTTTTTGGACTAAATCACTCGTGCTGAATAAGAAAAGTTTCTATTTTTATTTAGTTTATTCAAATGTTGATATTGCTGATGATACTGATATTTTTTTGTGTTATTTGGATTTTGATATATAATTTATTTTTGTGTTTTTACTAATTTTTAATATTTGTCATTTATCAGATACTTGCATTTTTCTACGCATTTTCATACCATTTATTTGGATTTTAAACTGCTTATTCCTGTGTTCGTGTTGCTTTTCAAGTTTTCATAGCATTTATTCAGATTTTTCATTGTTTACTCATGTTTTGATGTCAGTGATTCATAATTATGCCAGTTATTCATATTGTGATGAGCAGTTTGGAGACGAGGCTAAAGTCAGACTCAGGTTTTTGGACTAAATGGATCACCATCATTTTGAATCATTTGCTTTTGTTTCAGCTTAGGTCACATGTTATTATATGAAATACTATATTAAGCAACAGCTTTTTCACCCTTGATGATGATTGACCAACTTGAATACTCACACAGCTTTATTGGATGGAAATTATTCCAGTTTTGCATATGCATTTGGCAATTTTCTGACACTTTATTACAATTTGACATTTGGATGGAATTCTGTCACTCATCAACATTAAAGAACAGACCAAAACTCTAAATGTTGTCCACTGATCTGCTTTCACAATACATTTGCATCATCTTTTTTGCTATTTTTTAATGAAAAGACACTTTGTGAAGGTGAAAAAGAAGATGTTTTTTAACCCTGTGGTGTTGGATAAACAACGGCAGCCACAGACTTCCAGAGCGAGTGTTCATTCAGATAGATTAGTAACTTTACAGCAGTATATGACTTGTTCAGTGATCATTTTAATCCAAATAAATTAAATAGTTTGTAGTTTGTCCCATGTGTACTGACACACACAGAGACATCACTGTTCTGTACAGTCACACCTTCACCACTTAAACTCATTTATACCATTTACACCCATTTAAAGTCATTTATACTCATTTCTATCCCAAGCAGCTGCAGTAAAAAGTCATTGAACTTTAACTGAACTTGTAAAAGGCGGCAGCTGTGTAGTGGTCAACACCGTTACACGGTCGATTAAAAAACACAAGGACACAATTGCACGCGTGTGTAACCTCTGTCCAAAAGGAGGCGGAGTCAGAGAGGTGTGGGCGGCCTGTAATGACTTGGGGGCGGAGCTAAACGGCTGACACAGATGAAGCTGCACAGTCAGCGTTAACCCACGGCCCCTGGCGCCGGGTGCAGTCCGTTAATCCCGCCCCAGAAGAATCCTCCAGTTCCAGACCAGAGTCCCCTCCCCCTCCTGAGGATCTCCCATGAGTCTGTGTTGTCTTAATAAGTCAGTGCCATCGATTGCGAGATCCCCATCAGCAGCAGAGGTCAGTCAGGTCACGTTTCGTGGAAGTTGATTGGTCATACCTCGTGGAAGTCGTCAGAGTCTGGCTTCTTCTCGACTCCTCTCCACCGCTCCACCTTCTTTATGGCCTCTGACACCACGCACACCGACGACGTGAGGCTCACCAGGAACAGCAGGTCTGACCAAATGACAAATCCATTCTATTAGGAGAATCTTATACCAAATGCAAAAAATACAAACAACTGACAGAAAAAAGAATGAGGGTAGAATAAACTCAAAACAACATAAAAATGGCATGTTATATGTGCAATACATGTCATATTTCCACTTTAAAATATAAAAAGCAGATGTTAAAGTTTCATGACAGAGTGTTTACCGTAAAAAAGATTTGAAGGTCTGTCAAAGATCCTAATGTAGTGGACAGATATAAACTTCATTTATACCCACAGACCAACAGATTTATGTGATCACTAAAGGGAGGAGTGAGTCAACTAGTATCAGAAAGTGGTGATAAACTCATTATGGGATGTCATTATCTTTGCTAAGTCACCATTTGTTGAGCCATGGCTCAGACTAAACTGTGACAGTTCTGACCTTGTTTTCAGATGATTCCAAACAGTTCATTAGTGCAGCTACTGACAACACAAACTATTACAGAAAATGGAAGGGATTTGTGGTTTTACTGTGTTCAGGCTAAAAACAGAGCTAAGCTAACAGAGCTATAATGTAAACTATCAGTTGATGGAGGACATGAAGGTTATAAGACAGTGTAGTTTTGATTGAACGTCAACATATCCAGCTATAGGTTTTAGTTTGAAGAAGAAAACATGATGATACTGTCATGAGCTTTACACTTTATCCAGTGAGTGATCTGAAAGTCTGAACTTTAGAACTGTTGTCATGTTGTCTCTTCTCACCGAAGATGCTGAGGCTTTCAGTCTGAAATATGCTCTGCAGAGGAGGGAAGTAGATGACGAGGAGCTGCCCCATGATGGAGGCCAGAACAGCGTAGCAGAAGGTCCTGTTACTGCACAGGCCCATCTCATGGATCAGACGGGTCTGACAACAAGCATGAAGGACAACATTAAAGACACATGGGGAGGCTACGTACAAACTGAAATATGAACCAAAACACAGCCTGAAGAACAATGTTGGTCAGAAGGAATGAAATTGATAGGGAAGGACTTTCGACTGCATTTTAAACATAATCTAATAGAAAAAACAACTTCATCAAGTCTAACATGGAAGTTCTTGTTTTCACACTGTTGAGTGTTCTTACCTGTGAGCGGGAACTCAGAGCATTGAACATATCAAAAAATACAAAACAGGTGAAGGTCATGGTGGTGTCTCGAGGAGTTATCACGTTGTCCTGCAACTGGAAGTAACAAAATAAAAACAATAAAAGTCATAATTCAGTTATTTTAATAAGAAAACACATGCTCGTTTTAGATTTCAGTTTGTTCATCTGTGACTGATGTAAAAGAGTAAGAAGGATGAGGAAACATGATGAGGAAAAGACAGACGGGACAAAGATGACAGAGTTCGATTCAGGTAAACATATCACCTCTCTCCAGAAGACAAACAGTGTCCCACAGACGATGATGAGCGCTGACACCAGGACTTTAATGATCAGACTGCGAGTGATGATACTGTCTCTGACGTTACGAGGAGGTTTTCTGATCACGTCTCTGTCCACAGGCTCCACCCCCAAACTAAAGACAAACACATTAATATAAGCATTTTTGTGTCCATGTGGCTTAATTACATTTAAACAAACTGTCAACGTACACACAATCTGACAACATGATCTTAACACACATGTCTGTGATGAAACTAAAAAAATTGTAAGAGTGATTACCTTTTCATTCTTTTGTTATTATATTTTTAGCTGCATTCTGTCTTATATTTTTTGAAAACTCATTTTAAATAATATAATATTGCAATTACAACAAACACAATGTTTGAAGCCTTAAGTTCTGAAATCTTTCACTTGTTTTGTTACCCTTAATGCGTCACAGCCCCAGTTTGATTCCTTTCTCCAATTATCATAAGACTATAGTTCCCATGATGCCTTGTACCTTTGAGCAGGAGGTCCGTCCATGATAATGTTGATCCAGAGGATCTGCATGGCGTTCAGTGGGTTGGGGAAGTTCATCAGCGTCGCCAAGGAGATGAGAGTCAGAGCTGCGATGCTCCTGTAGACCAAAGGGGGAGACAAAGTCAGACACTTAAAAGCAGTTTGAGGACAAAAATTCAGTTTTTCAAATCAACTGAAATGCCAGCCATGCCTCCATACCCATGAGAATAGAACGATTTAGTTTTTTGCCAAAAAAATCGAGATCTAACTTTAATCCATGCTGTATTAAAATTCTACTGCTTGTTCCCATTATAGTGACATATCTGACCACATTGAGACTGAGCCCATTACAGTTTTAGATGGATTCTAGCTGTAGATGATAAATGTCACTAACGTGCTGAGCTGGAAGCGAACAAAGTTCTTGATGTTGTTGTAAATCCCTTTTCCCTCCTCAATGGCTGACCTGCAAACAGAAACATACAAAACGGTGTCAGGGAACAGATGCTACTGATGCTCCGGTTCAGAACTCAAGGTGTCATGACTCACATGATGGTCTGGAAGTCGTCGTCCACCAGGATCATGTCTGCTGCCTCCTTACAGACGTCCGTCCCTGTCTGACCCATGGCCACGCCTATATCAGCTGCTTTCAGAGCCACGGCGTCATTCACTCCATCACCGGTCATCGCCACCACTGCTCCGATGTTCTGGAGAGACTGAGGGCGAGAGTTTCAAATCAATAAATAAGATGAATATGAGGAGGCGGGATCCTTAGTCTAAATGCAATAAATAAAAAGATAAATGAGGCCAACAGTGCAGTTTTTCAGTAATGCAGGCGTCTGTGAAGTGGAAAAATGGAAACATCGGATGTTTCTCAGTCACAAAGTGAAAGAAAACAAAAGGACAAATACTTTTTGTTTTGTCTCAACTTATTGGTGTCCTTCCAAACTTGATTTATTTTCCTCCAATTGAAGTTTATTATTTTGTTTTATGTTTCACCTTGACTTTTGTAGACTGAGGTAAAAACTAAAACAAATAAATGAATACAGAGACAAAACAGGCGTAATTAATGACCTTAACTTTATACTGAACAAACGCACACACCTATTCAGCATGTGTTTAATAACCATGTGCTAATAAAAAAGGAAATAAAAGGAATTCTATAAAGGACAATATTCTTCAGAACAGCTCACCTTGACAATCTTCAATTTGTGTCGGGGACTGGCTCGATAAAACACAGCGATCTGCATAAACACGACACAATTATTTCAGTCTTCATCATCATCATAATCATTATCATGAGACAGAAACAGAAGGTACACTGGTCTGTTCATGTGTAAGAGTAAGAGACAGGATTCAGAACACACATCATTTCAATGAGCTGAGGCTGTGAAGCAGAGTGGATTATTGCAGTTGATTATTGAAAGACTTTCTACAAAAAGATGGAAGTAAAACGGTAAAGTTTGAATATTTTAATGTCATAAAAGTACAGAATATTTACTTTAGTATTTTTATTCTATTATCTAATAACAGATGACTGTAAAGGTGTGTGCATTTCTGTTTTTCTCACTCTGGGGACGATGTGTGATAGTTGTTGTAGGTCCAGTTGGTCCACTTCATCTCCAGACAAACACTGACATCCTTTAGAGAACAGACCCAGACGACTGGCTGCAAACACACAAAACACAACCACGGATATTTCACAGGTGGACGTTATCATTCTGATGTAGGCACAGAGGTAAAAAGGTTCACCCCCCCCCCCACCTATAGACACGGCTGTCTCCTGAGAGTCCCCAGTGATCATCTTGATGGCAACTCCGGAGTTGATGAGAGTTCCCACGGCCTCTTTGACCCCTGACCTCGGAGGGTCAATCATGCCCACCAGACCCAGGAAGGTAAGGTTCCCCATTTCGGATCCAGATGCAAAAGCCAAGACTGAAAAGACCATAATGCAGATGATATGAAACAAAACGACATATTAACCACATTCTGCTACAAATTTTAGTATTTAAAACTTCAGAGACCAGAAGACATTTATCCTGTAATGATTTTTTTTTTTTTTTTTAAGGTGGGGTCTTAATATCCTGTTTGGTTATATTCATACCTCTAAGTCAATGAGAGCCCCTGAACCTGATGTGGATTTATCCATACCTCTGAGTCCTGCAGAGCCCATATAGCTGATCTGCTGCTGGTATAGCTCCCTCTGCTGTTGGTTCAGTGAAAGTGTTGTTCCTCTGCTGTTGTACGAGCTGCAGAATCTGATCACTTGCTCGTATGCTCCCTTCATGAAATAAACTCCAGCCTTATCCTAAAGAGACAGATATCACATGTCAGTTTTTTCATACTAATAAAACACTGTACTGACAGTTTTCATGTGCAGTCACACTCAATCACAATTAAGATCCTTGTTACGTAGTATTAGGAATATGTGTGGATTTGTGGAAATCATGATGACTTCTCATTAATAGGCATGTTTCTTCAACTACATGCATATTTTATAGCAAAAACTGGAATGATATTAGTCAAATACTATATGAAAAGGCAGAGTTTTTAGTCAAGTAGCAAAATACATTAACAGCGCTAATAACTACACAAACAAAGCAGCTAAACTGTCAAAGATCTGGAGGCAGAAACCTGAAATATGATACAAACTGAAACATTTTGAAACAACCCTGGTGTACATTTAAGGAAATGACAGTGACAGAAAAAATATTTTAAAAAAAATTTGCTATCTGTAAGATGAGGTGTTTTCCATTTTAAATATGGTTTATCCCCTAAAAACCTTTCTTGAGATCTTTAGCATCATATACTGAGATTAAGTAAAAGGTTGAATGAATGAAATAACTATTTTATAAACAATAATCTCAGCAAAAGCAGATGAAAGTCATGTTAGTAGTGGTGTTGTATGTTAAAATGTTGATTTACCATAAAATATATAATATAACACATTTAGATTTTATTTATTTTTGTCTTGCAGCCATGTTTGCTTTTAATTTTATTGTGGTTTTTGACATTTTAGACGGATGCTCAGACATGGACACATGCGTGAGTTTGGAGGATGGTTTGGTTTTCAATGTGAGTAACAGGGTCACAGTGTGATTCATGCGAATGTTTCTGACCTGCTGAGTACGGTGAACACAGCGGACTGACATCCACTTCTGTTCTGAGGTGAACGGATGCTCCTCTACTCGGACGTATTCCTGCTGGATGCTCTCTAAACCCATCTGGATCAAAACACAAACAGGCAAATGACGTCAAACATCAGAATGAGAGAAGGAAAAGGGTTCGATTGTGCACCTGGGGTGTTTCTGTTGTATGCCTGCGTAAGCATATAAAACAGGCTTAAGTCTTAGTTACTTACTTACATCTTATTAAAAGTTTTGATACATTTGTACGAATAATAAAACACCATCTGACTTTAACTGTGTAAGGAGAGGGTTCATCAAATGTTCATGAAGCAAATCAGCAGTTTGTCATGCTTTTTTTTCCAGCAGAAAATAATGGTGCAATGAAAAGTAAATCAACAGTTCTAAACCTTAGTATTATTATTTTACAAAGATTGTGTTTTAACCTGTTATGCTCTGGGCCATTTGTTTCTAGTAGGAATCATTTCAATGCAACACAAAACAATGAATTAAACAATAGAAGCTTAATTCATATTCACCAAGTTATGATTGAAAAACAGCAAAGGTAAGACAACATTCATAACTACGCTTCATTGAGCCATTAGCTGAGGTTCGTCTGGTCAAGTGGATGTATAGAATGTCTATATATCTACAAGTATCACACAGCATTGTTATGGCAACACAGATGGAACTGTGGGCACTGGGGGACAACTGAGTTTAAGACGCTACAATGAGAAATTAAAAAAAAAAATACACATGCAATTAGGTGAAGCTTAAAAGTCAGCCTTCCTGAGACTTATTTTGTGCTGCACCCCTTCAATAAATTTCAACATTTGTTTTTTTTTTTTTTAGCACCAAAATGCAGGTTTGTTCTAGTGCTTAGTTTAGTACGCTTTGTGTAGTTCGTTCTTCAGTGTTTTACCTTCATAGCGAGGGCGATGAGAGCGCCTTCTGTCGGTCGACCCAGCAGAGTGTGACTCCTGATGATGGAGTCGTTACACACACATCCCACCTACAACATAAAAACACACCAGTGAGCCGACGTTGCTGTGGTCCTCCACGTTTTCCCCTCCTCTTATTCCAACTCACCTCTACAATCCTGCTGACTGACGGACAGGAGAAGCCGTGGATGGTCTCTCCATCCAGTAAAACTTCTCCTGCTCCGTTGTAGCCGACACCCGTTACCTGTGAGACCAAACAACATCCATCAAGAACTGAAAAATTAGGTATTTAAAAGGGGAACTGTGTATATAAGTTTTTCCCCATTTTGATAAACACAACAATGAAGTGACTCGGTGCACATGGACGGCAGTTTTTTTTTTTTGATAAATTTCAGTGGTGTATGTTTGGTGCATTTTATTTTGAACTTTAGCATCTCTTTCTTTAGCTGTTTTTAATCTGACATGAATGTTGCTGACAGAGAAACTGTGCCTGACCTCAGCATGGAGTCCATCTGACGTGAACAGCTGAGTGACAGTCATCTCATTCTTCGTCAGAGTTCCAGTTTTATCCGAACAGATCACATTACAGCAGCCTGAACAAACACAAATGACAATAAATGCATGAATCATCACAAAAACTGCAGTTTCCTAAAAGTACAGGACTTTAAATAGAGAAGAAGCCACCTGGATTTAACAAAGGAAATAGATAACCATCTTCTATGGGATAAGTACTGCGGTGATTAATGTCTTTCAGATACAAGTTCTTTAACTTTAATCGATGCACTGAATAGCTTCTCATTTTTTTAAACAAACATAAAGATCGGATTGTGTTTCAGTGGAAAAAGTACATGTGGTCTAAGTCCAGATGGAGCCTGTTCCAGCGATATGGATGCATGAGGGTGAAGAGAGAGGCAGATGAAGTGATTACCCATCATGCTTAGTGCCTACAGTACAAGCCTGTGATTTTTTATTATCTTTGTTTTTAGGAAACCTACAGATAAACCCTTCAACCAGATGGAAATAAAATGTTGAGTCCAATTGTTTTATTGTCTTCTAAAATGTCTAAAATAAAATCCACTTCAACAGGAGCTGCCATGTTGATTTTTTTCATCCAGTCTTTTACACTGATTGGTTCCTTCCTGTCTGATTCAGTGATAATTGGTCATGACAGCTGTCAATCACTTCATCTTATAACATGAATATTATTTAGCTCTGATTAGAAAGATGATGCCCACAAATGTACATAAAAAGACTGAAGGAAGGTGCATGTGATTGGACTGAATGACTATTTCTAGGGTAACTGTGTGTCTGTTTTATAACGTATTGTCAGTGTGTTTCATACCCAGTGTTTCTACAATGGGGAGCTTCTTGACAATTGCTCTCTTCTTCACCATCCTCATCACTCCGAGAGCCAGTGTTACCGTCACCACGATGGGTAACCCCTCTGGGATGGCAGCCACCGCCAGACTAAAAAGACAATCACACATGCACGGACACACACACACAGACACACACACACACAGGAACAGAATTACAGAATTGAGTTTCATCGTGTCTGTATTTGAAAGTCCAGGTTTCGTATTTGATCTCAGTTTGAGGACTGAACCTACAACAGATTTGTGACTTCTCTGCTGATTCCAAGCCAATCAAGGACTTTTATGCAGCTTTTACAAGGTATTTGCATGAGACTAAATATATCTGTTAAGTCCCTCTTCCTGTTGGCCTTATTAATGAATGATATAAACTTTAACATGGTACCTGACACCGATGGTAAACATGTCGAGGATCCTCTTCCCCTGCAGCCAGCCCATCAACATGATGACACCTGAAACACATGAACCATAAAGCACGTGACCAAAAGTATGAGGACGAACCAAAACCAACTCCATAAAGTTACTGTAAAACACATAGGATCGAATCATGTCAATAAACAGAGCATTCAAACAAAATGGATTCTTTTAGACCTAGAGGCAGTTGAAGTTGTTGACATGTTTAGCAAATTTTGTCCAACTTTCTTGTGGTCATTTAGCCATTATGTGCTCTTTCTTTTCCAAATATGTGTACAGATATGGTAATAATTATAGAGAGGGGGGGCTTACAATAACTTCCTCAGGGAAACTCTGAAAATGTAGGAACCGCTAACAAATTTCATGATGTTTTGGTAATAAATAAAAATAACTTCCAACCCCCCTCTAGGTTGTTTTGTTGGAAATGAAGTGTAATTCAAAAGCAACATTAAAATAACTTTAAAATCCTACTTTTACTAATTCAATTTCATTTGGGTAGATTATATATGCTTTGTTTTGGGGGAAAAAAAACATTTATTATAATATTAAACAGATCTTGTTGATATCATTACAAAATAAGACGTAGGCAGCTGAACTGTATTAAAACCCTCAGATTCATTGGCTTCAGATGACGGAGTAACAGCCAACACACCGATGATGCCGAAGGAATAAAGTGACAGCTGTTTCCCCAGAAGGTCCATACTCTTCTGTAATGGAGTCTTAGGAGCCTGAAAAAAAACAACAACAAAAAAACAGGACTCAAAGTTTATTAAAACTGTTCCATATGAAGTGGAAGAGTGGAAACAGGTCCAATCAGGTTGAAACGAGGTTTTATATCCAATAATGACCATGAGTTATATTTATGTTAAAATCCAATTTCACAGTTATCTGCATTAAAGCCTTAAATCTTCACTTTTTTTTTTTTTTTTTTAGTCTTTTTTGGGTATTTTTAGGTTGTCTTGTTTCATCTTTTGCATAATTTTTGTTTTCACCATTTCTAAATCATTTAAAATCATAAACAAATTCCTTGTTAGTTAAGTTTTTACTCCAGAGAAAACATCAGCCTTTAAAGAAACAGTGATTTGACACAGTTAACAGTGGAAATGTGATGCCTTTAGGTGACAGTTCAACTGTTCATACAGAAATCTCAAAGATGATTGTTTTAACCATTTTAATGAAACTGTTGAGCTTATATATGTAAAAAACAACAACACATAAGTACTAGTTTAAAGTACTTCAGCATGTGTTGAGAAATGAGATCTTTAAAAGCAGACTAATTGTTAAACAAGTGGTGCCAGGCACAGGAAACCCTGCCCCTCACACATATTGTAGCTTATTTTGGCAGTGATCCAGCTGATGTCATCATGTCTATGTATGTGCCGCAGTCAGCATATCAATTGTCTCTATGTATGTGTCAAGTCTGAAGTAAATTTAAATAAAATTGATGTTTTTATAGACATGTGAAATTCTGCTCATTATAAGTCAATGGGAGAAATAAGATTTTAAAAATTCACTAAAAATTTGAACTATGACCTACTTTCCCCAAAATTTAATCACATCTATTCTAGATCACTGGCAATCTATAAACCCTGTTCAGTATGAATTTAAACAGTAGTTTTGCTGTTGTTAACAAACAAACCAAACCAAAAAACAATACTCCTTGCCTCCCCTTTGGGGGACAGGTTAATAAGTGTAGACTAATTCCAGGCTATTGTACCTCCTCTGCCTGCATCATCTTGAAAACTTCCCCAAACTCTGAGTTTTCTCCAGTTCCAATGACAATGCCCTGAAAAAGAAAAACACAAATAGGCTGTAAAAACAGGACCTTCATACTATAAAGAATAAATACAACAAATAAAGTAAAACTAAACTTCTCTTCAAAAATCTGGACCATAATACCTTAAGGGTTTATGACACCCTTCAAGTACCTACTTATGCTGTTAAATATTTCTTACCTTGGCTCTTCCACATCGTACCAACGTCCCCATGAAGGCGATGTTGCTGCGGGAGGCAATGTCTCCATTGGTGGCTGAAGACTGATGGGATGTGGATTTGGAGCAGGGAGTGGTCTCTCCCGTTAGACTGGACTCGTCCACACTCAGGTCTGTGGACTGTCAGGGTCCACGACCACAACAACAGATTAAAACATGTGGTTCGAGGCACAACAAACCCCGCCCCTTGCACATATTTTGCCTATTATAAGTAAATGTGAAGATTACAAAAATTCATTAAAAAATTTAATGAGAGATTGAATGTACTGAGATCCATTCTGGGTCACTGGCAGTGTAGAAAGTCAATTTGGTATGAATTCAACCAACAGTTTTGCTACCACAGACATGTAAAATTTCACCTATTATAAGAAAAGGGGTAAAAAAAAAAATAATTTAAAAATTCATTTAAAAAAATTATTTTGACCTACTGTTCCCAAAATGTAATCAGATCTATTCTGGGGCACTGGTAATCTAAACAAACAAACCAAACCAAAAATAATGCCCTTGCCTCCCCTTTAGGGGGCAGGGTAATAAACACTTCAAACTGGAGGTGAACAGGGACATCAGCTCTGAAGAGGATTTCAGTCTAAGACGTTCTTAAGTAAATTAAACATGACTCAGATGTTTAGAAGCAAGTCATGTTTAATTTACTTAAATTAACTCATGTCCGGTGCTTGCATGACTCCTTTTAAAGTCTTTCTCTTTAGAAAACTGTTTTATATTCATTGTTTACATTGTCTTGATCTGCATTTTGCCTGTTATTCCACTATTTTAATAAGGCAAACTCAGGAAAACTAAAACTAACAAATTCAATGTTTTTTTTAAGTTATAACAACCTAAAAATATCTTCTAACCCCCTCTGAGTTGTGTTGTTGCTGATGAAATAAAGTGCAATTCAAATGCAGCACTAAAATAACTGTTTAAAATCCAACTTGTAATATCTTTGTTTCTTTTGGATGAATTATATGTGCTTTTTTCTGAAATCATTCATTACTACATTAAACTGATAATGTCTCTCACATTCCATGGTGTCAGATGACAGTGTGTAACTGAACATTGATAATACTGAAGGAGTAAAATATTTTTCCGCATAATTTAACAACATTTGAAAACACTGGCACATGTACAATAATGTTAACTTACATGTACTGTCCCTGAACAAATAAACAAATAGAAAACTGAAACTCTTACATAAAAAAAAACAAAATCTAACTAATAATTGTCTTTACCCCATAATCTGATGCAGACTGTGAAAGTACAAAGTGGGGGTAAATAAACAGACAAATCATTTGAAAACATCTGAACCATGTTGGTATAAAGCGTTCATTTCCTGTATGAATGAAACATCATCAGCAGTGGTTATTATCTGAGCGTTACCTCGAACAGTCGGAGGTCTGCAGGGACTCGCTCTCCTACCGACAGACATACTGTGTCCCCGGGCACCAGCTCCCGAGCCAGAAGGTGTTCCAGGTTCCCTTCCCGGACGCTGGGGACGACAACAAAAACACATTATGTCGACAGATTTCACTCACAGATGCAGAGACGGCACGGGCACATCAAACTACAGAGAAAACAAACTACTGCCACAAATACAACAGATCAAATATTCCAACTGAGCTAAAGATCATATACTCATTGTGAATTTGAGCACAGTGACATGTTTGGTGTCAAATTCTATTCCATCAATAATATGAGGTCTGGGCTACAAAGGCAAAAATATTCAATGATTTCAGTCAATAATAACATCACCTTAAATGTTACGTTATTGCATCTTTAAGGTCGAAGACTGATTTTTGGTGAAAGGTGAAGAAACAAGGTATAACTGGTTTTAAATTATTCATAAGACATCCGCAAAGATGAAAATCTATCCAGACAAAAGTGACATAAACATTGTAAAAGACAGAAACACATCTATGATTTTTTTGATGTACTGATTATTCTGCGCTTTATTCTAGTCAAATGTTGTGTTGATCCTGGGTCAGAATTTGTTAATGGATTTGCATTTTCCTGTATTGTGTGTGTGTGTGTGTCCCGAGTCCTGCAGGTACTCTGCTGTGTGCTTCACTGACAAGTTTTCAGGAAATACCATCTGATTGGGAGATGCAGATGGACCTTCCTTTAAATAACCCCGGATCCAGATGCTCCCAGTTTGCATTTTGGTCACTGCCAACTGCTAAATCGGTCCTGTGTGTGTTCGTCAACCAGACATTGTATATTCACTGGATTTATGTGTAAATAGTTGTACATAGAGTTTATGTTGTTTTTGCAAATGCGTATGTGTTCTTGTAGGAGAGGGTGGTTCTTTTTGTTTAGGAACATTTTCTCCTGTTTTTGTGTTAGGAGTTTAGTTTAGTTTAGATTAGATTACTGTATTTTATTTTCTCATTTTTATCTTGGTGATAGAGAATTTAGGTTTCCTTTTGAAGATCTTTTTGTTTATTATTTTAGCTGTGCCCTCTCCTACCCTCCTTTAGTTAGTTTAAGAATAAATACTTCAAAATTTTGTTTTGTTTTGGTCTGGTATTTGTAATTGGAAGTTGGGAGTACACAAAAAGTGAGGACATTTATGTATGTCCAGGTAAACCTCTAGGTCGGGACGTAACATATGGAAGCCAGTGTTATTTTCTGAATATAGAAAATGACATTAATACAAGTACAAGTGTGGAAAAGAATGTTTGAATGGTAACAAAACCACCCAAACACACAAGAAAAATCGTCGCAAGTAACTAATCTATCACTCTATAATGAAAACAGGAATTGATTTACTGCCCCGTGTTAACCCACAGAAGTCTGTTCACAGGTTTGAAATGAAGGGGACGAGTAGAAGGTCTGTTCAGAGCAGAACATCGGCAGACTGGTTCCGAGTCGTATCTCAGCAGATGGATGTGAGTGGATATAAAACTTGAGGTGTGTGTTTTCTCTGAGGCAGATGTTACAGCAGCTGTTCTTCTGTTTATCTGAGGTGGAAGTCAACATCTCAAATCCACAGTGTCCACATGAAAGACCTCAGATAAACCAGTTTACACAAGATGAGAACATCTGAGTCATAACTGTTTGCATGGAGGAAGTGTGACACCATGTTGCCGCCTTAGAGCCAGACATGACTATATTTTGGCAGAAGGGGCGGGGCTACCTTAGTGCAAGGGGTCATGGGTGGTGACCTAATGCTACCTGCTAATTTACAGATGATGTTAAACAGAAAACACCATTAAATGTTTGGCACAGTGTATGAACATGTTGGGTGAAAAAAAATAAACCTTTAAGATAGATTTATTTTGTCATTTGTAGCTGATGCATAACTGTTTGGGAGTCCAAAAACCTAAATGATGTCTACAAAAAAAAAGAAAAAGAGATGATTTAATGATTTAAAAGACTATATTTGATGTCCACATTTACATTTTTTGTCATGTTTTTTTTCCACTAAAATTGCAGGAGTTGCAGTCAACAATATACCTGACACTATGATAATGTTAATTTTGGTAACTTCAAGTGAAAACACCAACTTTTGATAAGCTGGAAAATTTGCCAATTTTTGACATACTTTAATTTTTTTTTACTCTATGTAACCAAGATGTTTTAGACAAAGATTTCAATGAAAATGTCAAATTGACAAATGTCTGCATATGACCTCAAAGTACTAGAGATACTTTTTGTGTTACACTTATATACCTGGTAAAGGTAGGCGTACTCCTTATCATCTGAACTATTTTTTAGCCCTACCCTGTTAAGTAATTTTACACCTTTATTTAGTTTCCCTCTGTATCAGACACATAATCTGTCTAAACATACCTGATATGTTTTGACTGACAACTTACAGGTTGACTGCCTCAGTGAACATCAGTCATCTTAAACGCATCACACACCACCTTGTGACACCTCTGAGGAAGACGGAAGTTTACCTCTGAAAAATATCAGGTATGTTTTTGCAGACTACGGGATCTGATACAGAAGGAAACTAAACAATCTATAAGAACGTAGACACTATGAATTTTATTGGATTAATTTTACACCTCATTAGTGTGACATAAAAAGGTACCTGTAGTTAATTTAATTAGTCACTGCTCCATCAGTCAGGTATGGTCAGCAACATGTTGCCTTCTTCATGGGTTGTTCCAGTACTGGTAGTGACGCAGACTTGTTTTACCAGGAATGATGGACTGGGCGCTGACGCCGTGAAGCAGATACCAGTCTAAGATGATTATCAGCTTGCGGCTAGCAAATATCTGCTTCTCATAGGTTCTGGCCCAGCACATAATACGCATAATAAAAAGGTCCTGTGTGGTGCATTCATGGTTTTTGTTGGGGTTTTTTTTAACTAAATTTGTAAAGCTTCTCTTTGTGTTTATAAGTAATATACAAAGCACAATTAATATTATAAACATGAGCAGTATAGATACTCTTTAACAGCAACTACAATGGAGGTGTTGTCAGGAAAAAATGGGTTTCAAAAGTAAAAGAGAAGTTCTGAAAGTCTGATTCCACAGAAGTGAGTTGGTTTTGAGATAATTGAGAGGCCAATATGGCAGACATCAAAGCTTCAAGTCACCCTGAGATTTTACTAATGGAGTAAAAATTGGAGGTCATGTAAGTACACTTAACAGAGAGTCCAAACAAAACAAATGAGACTAGAATGACTCTAGGAACAACAACACTGCCTTGGTACTTTTAGAAAGATGTTCAGTGTTGGCCTATGTTAGCGGCTTGGAGCAAACAGTGATATATAAGAGACTGGACACATGATCTATTTTCAGGATTAAATCTTAAGTTCACTTTAACTTATCCTCATTAATACAACTAAGGCATTTTCAGAGTTGGGTTGCTATTTTTTTTTATATTAACTGTATTTTTAATGTTTACTATTATAATTATTTCTTATAAATTTTACCTTGCATTAGGACTGTACAACTGGAGACTTTTGCAGTTGTTATTGCCATGTGTTGCTGCATAGTTTTTACTCATTTATGCCTCATTTTCTGTCTGGATTTATTTCACATTCTTTTCTAATCAGATTGCATTAATGAGTTTTTATTTTAACTCACTCAGTGTTCACCACATTTATATTTAAAGCTCGGTTGATCTGTAATTAGGTGTATATAGAGTATATTAATAAAGTATTGTTAGGATTAGACTGTACACAAGTTATGGACTACAGGCAGTTCTTTGTCCATTTAATGTCTGGTTGTGACTGAACATCTACGCTGCGTTCATAAACCTAATTAAAACCGGTCATGGGGGTGAAAATGTATCTCCACTGTTCAACTCACCAGTGACATTCTGGAGGAACAAGCTTCCCCAATTCCTCTAGAGACTTTTCTGAACGGTACTCCTGCAAACATACACAAACACAAAACATATATACGTGTTAAAACCTATTGAAACACCAGGTCCAAACAGATGATTAGACTAGATTGAACTTTACAGTCATTAAACATTTCAGTAGGCAATGAAATGCAGATTGGATGTAACCAGAAGAAGGATATTATAATAGAAACATACAATACAGTAATTACAGTATGTACAGAATATGGATGTGCAAAATGAATGCAGATTTTAGTGCAAGTAGAGAAAAAAAATATAGATGTGTATGAAAAAAGACAGAACTCACCTGGACAAAGGCAACGGTTACCACAATAATAATGGCCTGTTGGGAAACAGAAAAGTAATCATTATCTATGCAGTAGGTGTCAAAACATGTTTAAAAAAGTCTATATTTACACAGACCTTAGGCAACATTGACTCAAAAATCATATGCAGTGAACCAAAAAAACACAAGCATATTCTGAACAAATGAGATTCTCTTGAGAACTAGGATTAAATTTACTGTATTAAGATTTTTAGGTGATATTTTAACAGTAGACTGTGACATAAATCTGAATCCTGCTTGCACTTTTTTTTTGTGTTTTATTTCAGGAGCTTCAGTGTGCAGATTCGATCATTAAAATACTCTTCAAACTGAAACTCTAATTTTATAACGCACCACTACCGACTCAAAGTCAGAAATGCAATGACTCAAAAATAGACTCTTGACTTCCTCAGTGGAAATGTGTTGGGGTTTTTTTCCTCTAATACGCTGATGTGTCATGACTTGATACTACATGAATAAAACTGTATGGAAGTAAAAACAAAGTCCTACATTTATTTGACATAAGATAAATGAAGCAAAGTAAGGAGTCACACCAGATGAAAATAGGTCTATTGTGATCAGTAGGGCGTCAGCTACGTCTGTTAAAGTGTATGTTCTATTAATAACTTTAAAGAGCAAAGCCATGTGAACGTACCACTGTGATGCTGATGGCGTCATCAAACTGGTGCATAAGAATGCTGATGACAGCAGAGGCCAAGAGCAGCAGGATCAGAGGGTCCTTAAACTACACACAAAGAAAAACAGAAGGTCATTAAACTACACACAGAAAGAGAGGGTCCTTAAACTACACAGAGAGAAAGAGAGGGTCATTAAACTACACACAGAAACCAACAGAGGGTCATTCATCTACACAGAAAGAAACAGAGGGTCTCTAAACTACAGACAGAAACAGAGGGTCATTAAACTACACACACAGGGAAACAAGAGTACAAGACAAACACAATATAAGAAACAGGCAAACAGAGAAAAATTCACATGGTCCTTGAAATGACCACAGAGGAAAAATAGACAGGGGCCTTAAACTGCACAGAAAGAGAACAAACACACAGGGTCCTTAAACTACCCACAGAGGAAGAGTAAACACAAATATAGGGATCCAAACAGTTCAGTAAACTAAACCCTGAGCAAGAATGAGGTTCTTGAAACTAAAAACTAATCCAGAGATTCTGAGGTTCCATAAAGTAAACACTGATCCAGAGGTGACAAAGTGCTGTTTTCACAGTTCATGGTGGTGTCTCTGAATCACAGCTTGTGATGACCTATATTCAGCTACACTGTGCACAGCGCTGAATCTGGGACATACAGTCCGGTCAAACTAAGGACACACTGAATCTGGAAACTGGGATCTTTCTGGACCCTGTTGTGATGGGGGATATTTTTGGAAACTGTTTATAAAATGAGAACATCATGTACAGAGTGCATTTAAGTTTAAATTGTTCATGGTTGATTCATTTCAGGAGCTCTGTATCCAGACACAGAATTAAACATCATCCCACAGCCAGCTCTTGAAAAATCTATCATGCATGTCTTCAAAACAAGTTTGTACCAACTGTTGCACTTGTGTATTCCAGTCATATACAACTTGTATTTTAATACTTACAGAAAACAAACAAAAAAACTCTGAACTTTTGAAAAAAAAAAAAAGGCCTTTTCTTTCACACAAGATGCTTTCAGAGGCAGAATTTTGACAAAAAAGGAAATGAGTATGTGTTTCATGTGTCTTTAGGTAACTAATTTGCTGTTAACATTACTTAACAGAGGCAGAAACTGTTTCTGACATTATCTTAACATTTGTGAAGATGTTTCCTGATTAAATAACCAAAATTCATTCCGTAAATATACATGTTTAGGTCTCATAGAGGCATCAGGTTTCTGTTTTGGAGTTTGTAACACCTTACTTCAGCCTTTTTTTATTTTGTAAACACAAAGACTACATTTTAAGGTTGAGGAAATCATTAAAAGTCATTGTGATTGTACTGTAAAAGAAATTGTCAAAAGTTGAAAATACATTTAAATATATCTTTGGATCTCTCCTCCCATTGTCCTCTACATTTTATATCTGAATCATTTTCTGGTTCTGAAAGTCTCAATCCTCTTTGTTCAGGTTCCAGTTCTGAGTCCTCGCCTCTGTTTTGCTTCTGTGCTGGTTCTCAGACTCCTCGTCCTCTGCTTGTCCTCTGATCTTCCACATCCTGGTCCTCTTGGCGGTTTCTGTCCTTGTCAGGGTCCATGTGGACCAACAGGCCTCAGACAGACCCTCCCTGTGGCTACTTCCATTATTAACTGCTGAAACGTGACACAAACTTCCCTGGTCCAGTCCTGTCTGTCTGGGTTTGGATCTGCAGTCATTCAGTTCATGATCCATAAACACACAGAAGGAAACGAAGAACTCTGGTTTTTCCACAACTGAAAGCTACATTTTTCTTTCACAACCAATTTAATTAATATGGGTCTATTTATATGATCAGAATCAGAATGATCTCTTAACATAACATTATCAACTTGTATACAGTTGCAATTTTTTTACAATATGAAATTATTTAAAAAGTTAAGTCACTCCAACATATTTATTCTCACTGATCATGAACCTGATGATAAAAAAACAGATCACATCAGTTGAGGCATTCACATTCCACCCCAGCTTCCTGCTTGTTTCTGTGTGTTTAATCCTGATTGGTCCAGCATGGAGGATATTAA
Organism: Maxillicosta whitleyi; assembly: GCA_029822895.1. Lineage (NCBI taxonomy): Eukaryota > Metazoa > Chordata > Actinopteri > Perciformes > Neosebastidae > Maxillicosta > Maxillicosta whitleyi. The sequence continues at coordinate 31,332 of JAPSES010083601.1, read as the reverse complement.
AGAGGTGACTTTGAGCCAAACCTCTGCTGTGTCACTGGTGAGACACTGTTTGTTTAATTGTAAATCAGCCCTATCTTTGTATTTGTGCACATCCTGCTGTTCAGTTCATTAATTAGAGTCTGTGTTTTAATGCAGAGTTTCAGTCATATCCAGCTGCTGCAGGACAAACATGACACACTATTTTTATCTTAAGCCTGATGAGAACATGTCTGGAGGCTTGTCACGTCCCTGAGCATCATCACTTTGTCAAGAAAAGGAAGTGAGAAACAGCAAAATGCGAACACTGTGAATTTGAAGAAGGAATGACAGAAACACAGCAAACTGAACAGACCAGCAACACCACATTCAATACATCCTTCATGTTAGAACCCGTATTTAGCACCTGTGAGATGTATTTCTTCCATAGCGGTTCCTCTTCATTGATGTCGAACTCGTTCCAGCCGTGATAATTCCTCCTTCGGATCACTTCTTCCTGGGTCAGACCCAACTGCAGGTCAGCCTAAGGCATTATGGGAAGTAGGACAGGGGACTCATTACATGATTCTCTGAACACGTCCTATGTGAAACATCCAATCAGCTGGAGAAGGTCTTCATACCTGCAGGACACAGGCTACTTCGTTGACAGGGAGATTGCTGGCTTTTCTGGATGTTAGTACGGGGACCATGGTCTCATCTTCACTGGAAGGTTGTCTGTCGGAAAGCTGATGAACAAACACAGGAAAATAAAATGGTTTACGGAGTTTAATCAACAGAAGCAAACTTTTAATAGAGTTTAATGACAATAGTATGGTCTGATTCGACTGGAAAATCAGCGAAACCTATGAAACAATCTGATGCAAACCAGATATTCAGTTCAGAGACAACAGCCCTGTGTCCATATGAAGATGATTTTGGTCAAATCCGCAAATGTTTTGTATTGCATCTGGCTTTTCACCCACATAAAACAGAGTCCCACAATGGATACATTTGAAATTGCCAGTTTTGCATCTTTCACCCTGGAAGGAAGACGGCACTTCACAACAACGGCAGACTACAGAATCGTGCTTGTGCGAAAACAGCTATTGAGCTTCTTGGAAATATACTGAATCAAAATCCTTCGTCTACTCTTTCATTAAAATGAGCAAGAAACGACCATAGATAACAACATTCCCTACATGCTTTTGGATCTACCACGGTGAGGGGCCACCAGGAGGAAATATGTGGTCAGACTAGGTACAACCAAGAAAGCTTATGCGCACGCTCCACGTCATCTTCTCCATTTTCTGCTAAAGCATTAAAACGCCACATAGAAGCCTGGCATTTGTACTACATCATGTTCAGTCATTTCATGTGGATGCAGATATTTCCTGAAATGACTATGTTTACAGAGCACTTTTTTGAAAATGACAAAGAAAAAGATCAGAAAAGATGTAGGTTTGTGTGGACATGGCTTTAAACTAAAACCCAGACTCAGGTTTTAACATATATTAGCTCCTCAATCAACACTTCACATTATGAGATATTGTATGAAATATCCGAGTTGGATACAGTCCTACTATTCATTGTGAAAAGCTTAAAAATAATACAATCAGATCATCTTCAATCAGAGATGGGGAGGATTAAAACAACAGAAACAGGACAAAAGATAGCAGGCATGAAGATGATAACCACACTCACCAAAAAGTCATAAAACATAAAAAAAAATAATATATATATATCCAGGGTAAAGATACTTCTCACATTACAGTTAAGAGGTATTTTTAACCCTGCGGTGGAGCTTTACAGCACATTTTAAAGCACAGATTTTTTTTTTTTTTTTAACAATAATTCAGAACAGAGAGAGATGATGTTTGATTTCTTACCACCTCCATCATTAATTCTCCTTATTGAGTCGATTCTTTGTAAATCCGTGATCAGTTTTCTCTGTGGGCGATGTAAGTTTGAACAGGATTTCCTTGGTACACCAAAGATGTACTATGACTGAGGCTGGAAAGGCTTCTCCGTTCAATTCAAAACTGGATGGACTGGTTTTCCTTCGCACCATTAGGACTAAACTTAGATGAGCTCACAAGCAAAGAAATGTTTGACATGTAGTCAAACTTCTATTGGATTAAAATAGATCAAGTTGTTTCAGTAATTTTGCCTCCTGTTTTATTCAATGAAACAAAACCTAAATGGTAAAAGCTGCTGATCGGAGTTGGGCAAATGTTATGTTTCTGCAGAAGCTGGAGGATGAATCCAAGGTATTTCTCAGCTACTTTCAATATTTTTCTTTGAGGAGGTGAAACCTGAGTGATGACCTGAAGCTGTGGATTGTGCGAAATGATCATTTTACCTCCTAACAGATAAATGTGACGAATGAACAATGAATGAACAGTATTTGCCTAAAGACCAAAAAGTCCCAGCCTCTGTTAAATCAACTGAACCTACTCACAATCATTTAAACACACACACATTGATATTTGTAGAATTAAAATAGTTGCTGTTCTGTCAGTTGGATGGAGTTTAAAGTAATAAAATGACTGGTTTGCACTCATCCATTTCTTAAACAGGTCTCAACAATAATGACTGCAAAAGGCAATAAGACATGATGACCTTGGCTGTCATTTTAGAAATCCAAGACAAACAATTATAAGGAGTCAAGTAAAACTGGCTCTGGGTAAGTAGATTTATGACCCAATTACTCAACCCCAAAAATGACAAAACACATTAACCCATAACTCTGTATTTAGGTTAAAGGCCTTGTGAGACATTCTGAAGATTTTCTTGAGGCTTAAACCTCAAGTAACATATTTAACAACAGGTTTTGCAGCCAGGCCTTAGACGAGTTCCAATCCAGCTGCTTTTATTTACATTTTTAGTTTTGTTTGTTTAAAAAAAAAAAAATAGGAGTTTAAATACTGAAAATAAATACTCTTAACATCCCAAATCATTGGGAGAGGTGGAAAATTCTGTCTATTGGTAAAAGATAAAAGTGAATAAGGCTATACGGCAGATAATAAAACTAAAACGAATGTACTAATTATAAATGTGCATGAATAATCAACAATTGTAAGTCAGCTTCTTTTTTTAAGAGTGTACTTTTTATTTGAAGTGGATATGGGAGAACATTTATGTTTCATAGAGCTGAGGAACTAATGTTTATAGCATATCTGTTTTCTTCCTGAGTGTGTAAAGAAACTTAATAGTGTACTTGTGGTTCAAACACTTCTTGGCTGGTGTTTTTAAAATTACATTTATATTCATTTGGGTGGAGAGCATGTGCTAATGACGTCAAGCCTGACTGACTACATTATTTGGCCTCAGAAGGTAATGAAAATACCCATCCCTAGTATTAGGTTACCACAAGAAACAGACATATGAGATGGAAAAAGCTATAGGCTAGAATGCAACTATGAATGGAGAAGGGAAACAAATGTTAGAAAGAGTTTTGAGAAGTGTGAAGCATTCTGAGATTATATATTATACATTATATGAACCAAATTGAACAATTACTTCAGACGCTAAAAATAAAACTTCAACAGGTCCTCAATCATCAGCTCAGATCAGGTGTTATTGTATAAAATACCACATCGAACTGGAACAGATGACTGACCGACTCTTAGCCTGATATTCACAGAAACACACAATAATGGATGGATACCAGTATAAAGGCAGGTTTTGCAGTAGGACTGCGACTGCAACGGTAATTTTAATAAATCGATTCATTGGATAGACATAAATGAGTAAATTCTCAAAGAATGGTATTTAACACAAAGCAGAGAAGTCACTAATGATCAACAATGTCAATAATAATGAATTACATTCCTGCAGTAGGTTTGGGTATAGTACCAAATGTGGGTCCCATGAAGGATAAACGTTGTGGGCCCTTCATAAAATAAAGTATCTGTAAACTAGCTCTTGGAGCAGGCGTGGGGTGGGGGTGGGGGTGTTCCATAAGTGATGCAACTACTGTAACTGGCGTGAAACCGGAAGTGAAACTTCATTTTGGACGGCTGACTCTGTCTCCTTTACTCCGGAGCTTACATGAAATATTCCCAACTTCTAACCTATATCCACTGGGCTGAGCACTAGCCTGCTACCTAAACTTGTTATGGCTAGATACTGGCAAGTTATAGTCTTCAACCAGCTCCGGTTATCCAATTAGTGTACAGGCATGCCTCAATACTAATGTGCTCAAGGCCCAACAAATCAACTGTCAAATTTGTTTCCAACTCTTAAAAATTAACCTGGATCGAATTAATCAATTCATTGTTGTAGCACTAGGCTATTTTGCAGGTTTCCTGAAAAGACATTCTAATACAGACATTTACTACAGATACAAGAAAACAAACTACTAAATATACAAGACAAAAGCCAGATGTTACAGACTGAAGGAAAAGAAAGCTGATCCTCATTTCACTTCAAGACATTAAAAACGACATCCTCCATGTTATTTATATTAGTAAAACATGGTTACAGGTCAAAAACCTTGTGCACACAACTTAAGCAAACATTCAGCTAAAGTCAACTGTGTGGTGTTACTATTCTCACCATGGAAATCCCTAGTCTGTACGACTGAACAAATGACTGGATGTAATGATGAAATGTGAACAAAAAAAATATTTCATTAATTTATCTTCCCGTTTTGCCTCAGTTTGGATGAATTTCACTGCTCATCTTCATTGTTACATCAGGAGCAGTTTGTGTCTCAATACTGAAGTTTAGATTTTAGAAATGCCAGACCTGTGAGTCTCACTTCTGCAATTATTACATTCTTTTCTTAAACTACAACCTGCAGCAGCAGATTTTGTACTTTTTAAGGCCTTAAAACGTCAACTGTGTGAAATTAAAGACCTATTTCACCACAAAAATAAAACAGCAGCTGCAGCAGAATCATACACATCTGAGAAAAGGAGTCTAGTGCAGAAACAAACATCACCAATAAAGATGAACAAAGGCACTACTCTAAATTCTAACAATGTTTTTGCTTTAATTCAAGCTGGTGCTCTGTTTCTGGTTTACTTTTATATGCAACAGTGTTCTATGTTTGATTCCGAGATTAATTTTCAAATTATCATAAATATTCACATTAACTGGAACCTGATTGTCTGTGCTTTGGTTCAATCAGAGACAGAATTGCTTCCTTTTACTACATGTTTTTTATGTTTTACGTGCCATCACCTGATTTGTACGACACCATATTAAAGTTGTGTTTTCAATTTCTTTTTGCAAATTTATGACTTCATAATGTCAGAGACAGTTCTGATTTCTTTCCCTCATAAATGTGTTACTTCTTGTTAAATTCATGACTTTAATCAGAATCAGCTTTATTGCCAAGTGATTTCTTCTAAATGTACAAGTTATATAACCTGTAAAATATTCTCACCAGAATCCTTAACAGATCAATACATGTAGACACAGAGAAAACAACACAGAGTCATGTGACCATTCACCTGTATCTGGTTACTGATCGGTCCTGGTGACAGCAGGTAAAATCATCTTTAACTGAACACACTATTCTTCTTCTCCCGTTTCCTTCTTGTGTCAACACAAACCTTCGTCTGAAAACACTGAGGATCAGAGGATAGGTTCAGTCTTAACACACTGAGGCAGATTAGGGGATAGATCTGATCCTCCATAAGACGGGTCAGATCTCAGACTACACCCCCTGCTGGGCAGGAGGACACAATGAACCTGGAACTAAACTATCCTGTAGAAACGTGTAGGATTTTAGGCTTTTCTCACTGGAAATCTGATACATTTTAGCAATAAAGTCTTGGCATAAATAATAATAATAATTTATTTAAGGATTAGGATAAATAAATTGTGTTTTCCTCAAACACAAAATTACGAACACAATGAAATGCCTGAATTGACTTATTTAATATGCCCTATTACTTCTGTCCAATTTATTTTAATAACCAGTAAATCTAAGACACTTCAATGACAAACTTATTATATTAGTGACTAAACATATGTGGTTCAATAAGCATTAAAAGGCATTAAGATGCTTTACTAGCACGAAGCATTTTGTTATTTACAGAAACCATTTGCCAACTATGTTTAACTTTGTTTCACCTTTGGATTCAGTGAAATGAAAAACTGAGCTCATAGATAAACTGATGTTTATGTTCCCGGTGGGTTGATTTGTGATTAAATTAAAATTGCTTTGCAGTACATTACTGATTTTGTGGAACAGAAGCAGACTAAATGACAAACAGATACTCTCCTGGTTCATATAAATGTACATTAAAAGTGAATATCTGTCCACCTCTGTTCCCACATTTACTTCTTCAACAACCCTATAATAATTTGACAATGTCCTCATTGTTTCAAATCACGGAGCAGATCTTAAAATAACCTGAAACCCAAAGGATAATGGGAGAAGACAGAATCACTGTATTAAATGTAATTCTTGTGATGAGAATTACAGTGACTCTCATTAAGACAATGTGAACGATCCTGAGGATTTTACAGATTTTAGTTGTTTTTTATATATATATATATGAATGTGTGTGTTTCTCATGTACTAGTGTTCACTGTCTGCAGCCCAAACATTATTTGTTTTAAATAAGTTTTACCATAAATTTATCAGCATCAAGAGAAAAATGTTAGGGCTTCAACTCAGTTTACCTTCAAAAATATTTCAGCACAGTTAAGAAAAATAATAATAAAACTGAATCAATTATAAACACAACACTATAAAAAATGGAGTTTTCCCCAAATGCTTTAAAACAAAATCAAAATCGATATACTTTTGGTTTCATATTTCTAATTTAAAAAATATGTTACATTAATACATTTTCATCTTCACTGTGTAAAATACATCATCATACTTTCATATTTCATAAAGAAGGAAAATGTGTGTAGACGTGTGTTTTAATAAAATCTGCAGTTACTGAGTGACCAGGTGTAAACGTCCTCCATCATGACCTCATTATGATCTGCAGACTTTGACTTCATTTCCCATGAGCTGTATAAGATCCAGGTCAAACTCTATTAACAGGCTCAGAGTCCACAAGGATCCAGATCCAGACCCAGGACTCTGCAGATACACTGCCTCCACTGTGTTGCATAAAACACGACAGGGACTCAACTGTCCATATGTTCATCCACGACTTAATGAGTCATGTATTCCATTCATTACATGCTTTATGAGGCAAACATCTGTGTCACTGTCACAGACACCTGCACTGTCAGTTTCTGTTCAAACACAACAGCATTAACACCTTAACAGGCTGCGGTAAAATGAATTTACTACAGCAGAACCCAGGTTAAAGCTGTAACCGACTTCCTTCCTTCCTTCCACGACAAACAATGAACATATTCACTTTATGTTCATTTTCCAGTTTTAGGTCTGTGTAAAAATCAAACTGGTCGCACTTCCACCCAGGAGACGTACTCCAGTGGAAATTAATTCACCTCAGAGCTGCTTTTACAACCAATAATAAAACCTAAATAATGAGATAAAGTAGGAGTCAAGCAGCTGTATCTCCAGTACCGACACATTTCTAATAGGGTGTCAACACAACTTATGATTTTTTTTTTTTCCAATTTACACGTTTTCTCGTCTCTGGTTTTTCCAACTTCACTTCTTGTATCAGCTTCATGTTTTCAAGATCAGCTCAACAGTTAACTGCTCCCAACCTGTCAGACACCAGTGGATTCAATGACCCCGTTTACAACACAATATGATGTTTAGCACTGATAATTAAACAAACATGTAAAACAATCAATGACAACTGTCAGATTAGTCAATCTGACTCAAATGATTACCGATTCAACTCTTCTACCTCCTCGTTAGCTTCAGAAACTTCTAGGATAAAGCCCATCTGTAAATCAGTAACTCCAATAAAACCTCATAAATCAATCTGTTTCTCTATCACACATTATCTCAGAAACGACAACATTATTATATATTGCTTAGAGTGTGCAGTTGGAAAAATTACAGCAGCATTAGTTTCTTAATTTTTTCTACAAGTTTCTTAAGAACAATTTAGTTTTTTTGTGTGTACTTCCAACACTCACTTTATACAATATTAGTAAAATTACATGAAAATGTTTACATTTACAAAGCATTTTTCCACAAAAAAATGGGAAAAACCTGAAATGTCTTAAGAGGTTAGCGTAATTTAAACAATATACCACCTATGAATAAATGTTTTGTGCCTCTAATAAGTGCAATCTGTAAATTGTAATAATCCAACAAAGTTCATAGTGTCTATGTTCTTATAGTTTATTTAGTATTCTTTTATATCAGACACGTAATCAGTTTTTCTTCATCAGTTTCTTCAGTCTTCATCAAAGGTGTCACATGATGGTGTGTAAAAAAGTAAGTTTCTTTCGGCTTTTCCCTTCAGGGATCGCCACAGTGAATCAGATTTGCATGTTGAATGGGCACAGGTTTTTACGTCGGATGCCCTTCCTGTATTTATCCAGGCTTGGGACTGGCACAAAGAGACACTGCCCCCTTGTGGATACAGGTATAGGGATGTGTCACATGGCGGTGTGACGGGTTTTAAAGATGACTAATGTTCATTGGAGCGGGGCCAACCTGTCAGATTTGACAGGTCGGCTCCGCCCCATTAAAACATGTCACACACCATCATGTGACACCTCTGATGAAGACGGGCGTTTACTACCGAAACATGTCAGGTATGAAAAACTGATTACGTGTCTGATACAAAAGAAAACTAAATAAACTGTAAATTGTAATTGGTTGGTCATGGTTGATCATATTATTCATATTTTCTTTCTCATAATTTTACTTTTTTTCCACCCTAAAACTTAGAGAAATGTTTGGAGTTGCCATTAATTATAAATTATTGCGTTATTATTTTACTGGTCTGACTCACTGGAGATTATATTCCGCTGCATGTGGCACCACTGATGTAAAATGTCAGAGGAATTATCACACTGATCTTTTTTTTTTTTTATTACTCAAGACCTCCTACATGTGTTGCCATCTGTCTAAACTGTGAGGAAAACATTAAAATCAGTAAAAGCTGTGATCAAATTGACTCTTTTTTATTACCTGAAGTGTTTGTTTAATAACAGTTGTGGTTACATTACTGTTTAAACATAATCATTATTCTTTTCTTCAACCATATAATTACTAGAGCTTTTATATGTGACTGATTAAGTGTTCAAGGCAAAGTTCAAATTATCAAGATGGTTCCACCTTCACATCGTTTTGAGAAAAAAAAAATCCTGTAACAACTACATTCTTATCAGTTACAACCTTGAGTTCACTGGTGCATTAGAACATGCATACACTTGCACACATAAACCTATTAGATTTACAAAATGCAAAATACAACCAAACACTGCACTAGTATTGCATGCATAATGTACATTTATGGTTCAGTTCTGATTTCCCATTAATGTCCTCAGGAAAACTAAGATGAAAGACACATCTCTGCCAGGAATGTGAAGTGTTAAATCAAGAATTTAAACAGGTTCATACCATATATGACAAGAAGTATGTGACACACCTGTAAGATTTACACTCTGATGAAACACAGTTTCAATTAGTATTCATAAGGGTGTTTCTATGAAAGCAAAACAGATGTAGACTAATGTTATGAAGCATTTACCGAGACAAGAGAAACTATTTTTCATATAAAACACTTTTTTATATTGTTTTTATACAAAAATGCACAAGTAAAAATGGTAAGATTTGCAGGGTACTATTTTTTATCCTCCCACAGGTACATTTGGGGAATTGAACTAATTATGCAAGGAAGAGTGATTCACAAAAATGACTTGCAATTTATTTGTGTTTAAATGGTGGACACAATAGGTTACATACAAAACTTGGAATGAGACTGCAATTTGTGAAAAACGTGCATGTCTGGATTAGAAAAACCACTAGGGTCCTCACATTTAACACAGTGTCTTTATTTATTGTGGTGTAGAAGACCATTTCAAGCCATGTTTTCTAGATAAAATCCACTGACACTGAGGTAGCTTTTCATGTCCCAATTTTGATCTCATGTTTGGCCCCAATATTTAATTTTTTTTTTTTTTTTTTTTTTAAATCATTAATTTTGGGATGGCTCAGAGCAAGGGTATAATTTTTTTGCATTTATATGAGGTCATCATTAGGTACCAGTTTCATAGAAGCACCCAGATGTAAAAAAAATAAAAAAATAAATTCCCAAATTAAGTAGAAAAATACTACAAATTCCTCATCTGCTCCAACACAAATTAAGCATTTACCACTGACAAAAACAAATAAAGACCATTTCAACCTGTGCCAAACACCAGAAGTATGTCTTAAAATACAAAAATGTCAAGTTATGACATGATAATGAGGCGTTTTTGTTTTGCTGGCTTGTCATTTCCATTAGATGGAGAAGATGATATGAACAAAGTTCACGGACAGTTCATAAAAGGGACAGATATTTAATAATACTGATGATAATAATAAAAGCAGTGTGTGAGGGTTTTACTGACTAAAGCTCCTGTTTCAGTCTCTGCTCGACCAGAGACCAGGAATCCAGTTAAAGCCGGGATGAGGACTGGATCAGTTCCAGAAATGCTGTTAGAGTCACACAGAGGTGTTCATTTCACTTCACTTTCAGCGACTGACCTGCAGCTTCAGGAAACTCTACAGCAGATACATCATCTGACCTCTGAGACGAGTCACATGACGCAGAGGTTAAAGCACACTCAATTGAACCAGATACTGAGCCAGATCCAGCAGGGGAAGGACCGCCTCAGGGGATTAGAGATGATTTATGGATTAAAACCACTACTGAATAGTTATTTATATGAATATTTACACAACAAAGACATGTATATTACTGTTATAGTGAACTGTTTGAGTCAGAAAATTAACTAAGATGTTGTGAAGAAGACATGATAGTTATGCTTGAGTCGTGAGAGAAAAATTTGCCAAATCTAGTTTAGCATGTACGAAACACATAAATGACACTGAAGTGAAGGTCAAAGTGTGGAGTAGCATTCCAATCCAGCTCGGAGCTTTCCATTAAATAGACTGTGGGGTTTCATAGTCTGTTTCACTTTGCCACAGTTTTAGTCCATGGCCACACGAAAACTGCATCTTTCCTATCCAGTCTTTTTCTTTGTCACTTTCAAAAAAGTGATCTCTAAACAAGGAGTCATTTCAGGAAGTATCTGTCCACATGAAACCACTGAAAATTATTAGGCCTGTATGTGGTATTGGAATGCTCTTGCAAAAAATGGAGAAGATGATGTGAAGCATGCACATAAAACTTGCTTGGTTCTAGGTTCTAAAAGTTGCAGTTTCAGTGACTGAAAGCACTGGTGCCATGTGGACAAAGGGCCAATCCAATACAGCATTTTTGTGACAACTCTGACATCAGATATTCAGCAATTATAGACTCAGCAGGGGTCTGTGTGAGTCTAATGCTGCGTTTCTACTATATGGTACTGGCTTGACTCGACTTGGCTTTTTTTGTGTTTCCATTATGAAAAAGGACTTGGAATCTGGTACCTGGTGGTACTTTTTTCGTACCACCTCCACCATGGTTCCAAGCGATACTAAACTGTAAAGTATGACCACTGCAGACCACTGATTGGTCAGACAGTTTTCTCTGCGACCTGCAAATTTACAAAAATCAGATGTGGAAATAGACAGTAAATAGCGATACATTAATCCACATGATGACAGACCAAAACTACACCATGGTCGGTTGAGGAAATTCAGTCTTTGGTGGCCGACGTAAAAATTCAGATGAGAAAACATGCAATGAGCTAGTTTTCAGTAACTCTCTGAGCAACGACAGGGAAATAATGCACCGCAGGAGTAACGAGTCGAGCCAAGTCAAGCTGGTTGCCCTATAGTGGAAACGCAGCACAGGAATACTGAGTAGAGTCGAGTAGAGCCAGTTTAATAGTGACTGAAACTGAAAATATTTGCTTGAAATTGTTTTTCTCACATGGGGAAAAATAACTCCACAGAGCAAAAACATGTTACATCAATGTAATGAAGCCAAGCAACAACCAGCCAGAAGTCAAAGTTAATTACTATGGAAACAGAAATGTTCTTTGGCTTTCTGTTTCTGTGACACAATATCATGAACACATCTAATCAAACCTAGTATTTTTTTTTTTTTATTAAGCTCACATAACAACCAGCAAGATGCAAACATGTTCCATGTCTCTCATCAAGCTTTTTCAATTATTTTATGTTTTAAAATGTTAAAATAAAACAGGGTCTTAAAAATAATCTTTTCAACAAGACAACTGTTGCAAACTTGAATCACCACCTGTGTGAACCATTCTGATCTGGAATATTTGTGGACAAATTACACAGCAGGTATAAGCTCATCATTTGTTCCTCAAAATTAATCAAAATACAAAATTAAGTTGAATGATCTGGTCCAAAAACTGTATCTATGGTTTTTTTTTTCATCTCATGAATGATACATCATTTAATCAATTAATTTTCTGTCACAAAAAAATCAAGATAAAACATAATTCAACATAGGTCTGTGGATTTAATAAACAACAAAAACATGTGAAAAGTGCAAATAAAATAAAATGAAGCCGGTAACAACAGGAGAAACACATTCATAATGAACAGAAATTTGCCACAAACATTAACCCAATAATAGGCTAGTCTTCAACCCAGTAGGTAAATGATCCACTATTCTGATCATCAAAAGTCTGTCAGTGTAATTTCTCATGAAAAAAAGATTGTCCAACTCCAGCTTTTTGTGTTGTGAGTTTTGGGAAATGACTGTTCACCGGGTTTCATAACCTAAGCAACTGATTAATCAAAACCAAATCAAATTCAGCACTGAAAGTAATTATTACTTGTAGCTATAATTAATGTTTTACAACAAACAGGTGTTATTTTCAATGTTAGTTGTCAAACAAAGGAAACACTAAACTAGGCTTCTGATGTTTTCACACGACTACCAACCGAAGAGATGGACCAATGCCCAAGTAGTGACAGATTTGACTGTATTCATGAATTTCCTACAGACCTGCTGATCTGAACTCCTGCTGATGGTCACAGACTTCATTTTGTCTCAATTGCAGCAGAATCTTTACAAATCTTTCCAGAAGGATTTAAGTCAGAGAGAAGCCGATGTAAACACACGTAGTTAAAGAATGTGAACAAACCACTAGATGAATAGACTGAACAGAAATGTGTTGAATGAAAGACGCAGGATACAGTAAAGGAAAGGAGGAGGGTCTACAACACGCCACCTCCTCCTCTTATCTAAAGCAGGTAGAAGCTCAGAGCAAACACACCTGAGGATTAAATGACACAGATCCTGAACCACATACTCTCATCCTGCTGAGGTTGGACCCTTCACTGTTCAACATAAGCTGATTAAACGTCTTCATGTCAAACTGCAACACAAAGAGCAGCTTTCACTGCAAAACCCAGTCTGTACATCAAGTTTATCTAGATCAGGTAAGCTACCCGTTAAATGCTCCAAGAACAAAGCCCACAGCCAAAACTAATATATGCACACATAAAAAGCAGTGAGTTTTAGCCTGAAATAGGCCTACATTACAAACAGCTGCCGAGTCATTTCCAGTCAATCAGAAAATCAATACCACCTCCATTCAAGTCCATCAGTGACTAAACAGCTCATTATGTTCACAACCATACCGAACTGATGAGATTTTTAGAGGGTCTCTTCAAGTGATTGCTTATTCAGTTCATCTTCAACTCTTCTTTAATACAGCAGATATACATTGTGACAATCCACCAGTATTATATCATTATGTGTCAATACCTTTCGATCACAGTTCCTAATCAGATCATTAAACTGCAGCATCTAATCAATTTATCTGTGGAAAAATACTAATCTGCATCTATTAATGTCGGACCAGATGGAGCTTTAAGTTACAGCCGCGATAATTGTTCCACTGTGTGATCAGGTGGCAAGTATAAAATTAATCACCAACTATTGTAATAATCAATCAGTCTTAGCCTATTTTTAGAAACACATCTACATCCTCATGTTTGCAAATATTTCTGTTAGAAAGTTGAACTTGGATGTTTCACACTACTTTTTCCTAATTATAGTAATATCCTTTGCATTTTCAGTGAAAATCTATGGAGTCCCCTTCGGTGATGTGAGGAAAAAAATATTAATGCATGGTCACGAGTTACTAATGTGTAGCCACAAGTTACTAATGTGTAGCCACGAGTTACTAACATGTAGCTACAACTTACTAATGCATGACCACGTATTACTAACTCGTGGCCACGAGTTAGTAATGCATGGCCACCAGTTAGGCTAGAAATATGTGGCCACCAGTTACTAATGTGTGGCCACCAGTTACCAATATGTGGCCACTAGTTACCAATATGTGGCCACCAGTTACTAATGTGTGGCCACCAGTTACCAATATATGGCCACCAGTTACTAGGCTAATGTGTGGCCACCAGTTACTAATGTGTAGCTACCAGTTACTTATGCGTGGCCACCAGTTACTAATGCGTGGCCACCAGATACTAATGCGTGGCCACCAGTTACTAATACGTGGCCACCAGTTACTAATGCGTGGCCGCCAGTTACTAACGTGTGGCCAAAGATACTGACGTGTGGCCAAAGTTACTAATGTGTGGCCACTGCTGCATGGCCACTACTTTAACCTAAGTATATCACAGTAGTTCATACCAAGATGAAAATAAATTGATATCAAACTGAAGTGTTCCATGTTGCTAAGGGCAACAAATTGGTATGCTACGCTATTCAACTGTCTTGTAGGTGAATTGTCTTGTGGTCACGCATTAGTCGTAACTCATGGCTACAAGTTACTTATCTCATGGATTCATATTACCAACTCATGGCCACTTTTTTTTCCCCCTCACGTCACCAAAGGGGCTCCATGAAAAGTAGACATTTACCTGTATTTAATTTGTTGACCATGTACATGTTCACAGTAAATTCATTATATCTTTAACTAAACTCACTAAATGAACATGAAATTGAGAATCTAAAACTCCACTTCATTGTCAACCTACATGAATTTATTGATGAATCAAAATTGCAGAACATGATGGTGTTTCTACCTTCATTATAGAACCTCTGAATGACTAATTCAGACACATTATGATGCTAAAAACTGAGACACATTCTGCCGGAATTATTTAAGCATCGTGATAGGTTAAGTCTTTCAAAATGGATTAAACATTTTCTAGCTGTAGAAGTTTTTAGAAGTTTTAAGAAAACACTGATCAAGACATTTTATATCATTTTATAACCCAAGAGCTATTGGATTAAAAGATAACCAAAATAACTAGCCTGGTACCTCTCGCAGTGATTTTTCTGTAAAAAAAAAAAAAAAAAAAAAAATCAAACAATAATTTTACTTCTGAAACTGTCTAGATTTATCCACTTTTCTGCCTTTGTCAGTCTCAAGATGGTAGGTGACAAATGTTCAGGTTTGAGGCTGTTAGATTGTGAACAAACTCCCCCCGGAATGGGAAATATTTTAGTGGAGAAATTAACTGACATTAGATGCAGATGGAGGAACATCAGAAATTACACAGTTAAAGATTACTCTCATAACAATCTAATCATACAAAACCACTGGAATCATTTCCTTCAGCATTTCCCTCTAATCAATCTGATGGTGATGACTAAGTCCTGAACCATGTGATCTAATACATGTTTACACTAAAAACTTCTACATCTGTTGGTTGTGTTTGTTCAAGCTCTTTTACAGGATTGAATTCACATGTAAAACAGGACATGAACTTTAC
Organism: Maxillicosta whitleyi; assembly: GCA_029822895.1. Taxonomy (NCBI): domain Eukaryota; kingdom Metazoa; phylum Chordata; class Actinopteri; order Perciformes; family Neosebastidae; genus Maxillicosta; species Maxillicosta whitleyi. Next base: position 15,647 of record JAPSES010083601.1, on the reverse strand, counting down.
CTCACATCTCATATAACAAATCAAATAGGCTACAATGAACTGATGACACAAGTCACCTGCACTCCATGGGATCAACCTGTGACACGTGTAGACCTGGACCATCAGAATGGGATCGGAGCTGTCACAGAAAATCTACAAAATGTTTTTTAAGCCCAAGAAAGTGAACTGTCAGGTCTGGATCCAGCTGAGCATCTCACTGCTGGACAAAAATTTCCCAAAACCAAACTAGCAGAAGTAAAGGATCACAATGCTGTTGTTGAAAACTGGGGTTGTGTGATTGAACCGCCTTAACAACTAATCCTCTTGAGTCACAGTCAGTCCCTGATGCACAGGTTTGCATTTAGTCAAATTAAAGTTTCAGGTAAAAAAACTGTAGGCTTTGTCAAGGTTTAATCCTATCTTAGTTTCCTGCTGAGGACTGATGAAGAGAATAAATGTTTTATGTTGAAAAGACTCAGGTGTTACTGACAACATTATTAGTAGGTAAGTTCCCATAAAGTTACATAAGGTTTAGACTTAGTGTTAGACAATGTAAAAAAAAAAAAAATCAGACAAACAATCCTTAGTTTCTACAGAAAAAAAATTGCTTACATTTAGGAATGCACCAAACTTAAAATATGTGGCTGAAGCTGAATAAAATCTAAAAGCTTGGCTGAATACCAAATGCGGTTAAGTTTTTCAGAATTTTTTTTAATAGTGCATAGAGATGAGTGTTGAGTTTTTTTTTTTTTTATTGCAGGTTTCCACAAAATAAATAGACAATGACACTGGCACCAGATAGTTATTTTAAACATTGGTCTCAGTCTGTGAAGACTCTGTGATCAATAAAAACCTCCCTCTCTGTGTGAATCCATTATGAATCCCTCGGATCAGCCGACACATTTCCACTTCACATGAACCCAGTTTTAATCTAATAACATCAACTGTCAAACACTGAGCAGTAGCTCTCATGTTACACTCACTGTTTATCTCAAGCTACACATTATTCACAAGATACTTACACAGTTTATCTGTAGAGCAGTAGAAATGCCCTTTAGTTAAAGCTTTATTTTATCTCCTTCAGAATTCAAACAGTCATTTCACACTAAATTAGAACTTAGAGCTGCACATAACCCATCATTACAGAGATTTGTTTAATGACTAATTTGGTGAAAACAACCATTCCAGCCGTCTTCCTTATCAGATTTTGTATTTAGGCAAAAGCATCAAATTCAAGAGTTAATTCCAAAGTAAGGTTGATATTAAAATCTATTTTCTTTATTGATTAATATAGCAATAACTGATTTTCATGGGCTGAGAATGATAACATGGAGAAACAAAGCAGATGATGGCAGTTCTACTACTACTTCTTTCTAGACAACACCCTTTACTGACCTACAACATCTAAACAAGAAAATTTGATTGAATGCTCAGGATAGCATTTTGCGTTCATATTAGCATTTTAGCTGCTTATTTCACACTAAAAATGACATTAAAAGGCTGATTCACTACAGAAGAAATATAATTGTTTAACTGGTTAGATATGTCACTACACAGGAAGCAACGACTTAAACTAATGGAAAAATATTGCTTTTAATAATAGCAATCTGCAATTAATACATGTAAATAAACAGTAAAATGGGGTCAAAAATTTTTAAAGATTTTTTTTTCACCAAGTGTCTTGACAGAAGAAACTTGAATGTCATTAATCAAGCGATTGGATCTCCGTTAGTGACAGAATGTGTGTAAAGGAGAGGTATCGCAGGTCTTTCCTTCCCACAGCTGTTAGGCTCCAAATAATTCTGTGCAATAAACCATACTCATATGTATAATCTGTATACATTTCTAAAGATAATTATGTGTTTAGATATGTGTGTATAAGTGTATGAGTAGGTCCCCTGTCCAACCTGTGGCATGATTAGCATGTACACAATTGTAAATAGTACTTTTAGCTTTTTTGCTCTTGTGTACTTTGTTTGTACTCCACTATTGCTGCTGTAAATCTGGAATTTCTCCTTGTGGGACTAATAAAAGAGATGATCTTATCTTAAAAATATTGTTTGCTGTATTTTCTGAGGTTTTTTTAAACAGAAATAATTTAATAAATCATAAATAATACATTTAATCGTTTTAGCTGCCAGTAAATGAGAGTCTTTGTTCATTCTGTTACACATTTGGTTAACTTTTTTGAGTACATTGTTCATTTTCGGTGATTTAGTGGAGGACTCCGTTTTTATTATGCATCATTTAGTTCATTTCTGTTCATTTGGATGATTGTTTTGTTTATGTTTGACATCATTTTGTTTGAATTGGTAACATTTGTTGATTTCAGTTCTTGTAGTTGATTATTGTGTTCAGTTTAACGATTATTTTTTATTTTATTTTATTGATTTTTGAGGGTCATCTTGTTAACTGTGTTGGTAACATTTGTTCTTCTCTGTTGATTTACTTGATCTGAATGCGACGGTGTCCTGAACACGGTGGGACACCTGGCCACCAGACATGTACCGGGCACTTAGCCTACATTAGCTCGGTTAGCGGGCTAGCTCCGTTCACCACCACCGGCACTTGGCGTTAGCAGGCGGAGAGAAACCCAACCAGGACGAGAGGCACATAACACCAACGGTACACATTACCCGCTTCAACAACACCAAACCTCGCTGTACTTACCCACAAATGTGTCCACAAACAGCGATGTCAGACAGTGAGAGGCTAGCCAGCTAACGTTAGCGTCCCCGGTGACAGCACCAGGCTAAAGCCGAAAACAGCGCTCCATTCCCGGACTTAACTAAACAAACATCCCGCTGGGGATCCGGCTGATGGTCTACCTCCGTAGGTTTACAGCTTTTATAAGTGTGCCATTCACGGACCCTGAGGCGGACCGTGGTCGAAGCAGAGGCAAATTTCTAACACCACAAGTCAGTAATTAGTAAACTTACCAGCAGCTCCCGTTTCTTCAGCATCTTCCGTGAAATCATCCGTTGCGTTAAGTTCACTAACGGCAACTACCGGAGAAGCCGGAAATAACGGCAAAATAAAACCGGTCACGAGACAGGAGTACCGGAAAAAATGAGAAATAAAACCACCAAGAAAACAGGACCGCAAGGGGAAAAAGTAACAAAATAAATAAGAGAAATTGACGTCTGGATAAAAGAATAGATTAAAAAAAAAAATAGCATGACTACGAAAAAAAATAAACAATAACAGGACTATGTCAAAAAGTAACAAACAATGAATGACTGAATGAACAAATAAATAAGAGAAAGAATTACCCTTCACCAAAAAAGTAACATGCACATATATCAAAATATAAAATACAGCTAAATTTAAGTAAAATTATCAATCTAACTGAATGACTGAAAACATAGCACAACATACATATCAAACTATTTCTTATTCTTATTTGTGTTCTACAGAATGAAGACCACCGAAATATTTATTTCACAAGTTATCATTTAGATCAATATTTAGGTGGGGAAACACTCTATATCACTGCCGTTTATTCCTTTAATTGTGGTAGTGTTTGTCTTTGTAGAATTTACATGCAATTTTTGAAACTATTAGTAGTAGTAGTAGTACTAGTAGTAGTAGTAGTAGTAGTAGTAGTGGAAGAGGAGTTGTAACACTTTTGTACTTAAAGACAATCATCATTTATATATTTTATTGTCTGAATGTTTTTGGTACTTAATTTTGCTTGTAAATGAGGATGTTGTTCAGCCTGCTGTCTATTATGTGACATACGTTTGTCTGTCCAAGGGACAGTTTCACGCTTTTATTTTGAAAACCCATACTCTTCACTTCCTGGTATCGGTGCCAGAAAATTCCTTTTGATGACCCAAAGATCGTTTATAATTTATACAGCTAGATTATTTACTTTGCAAATTAAAGCTGTGATGTTCGGGGGGCCCTGTTCATGTTCAAAGGTTTGAAATATTCTGAAAGTCGAGGCTGAATGTTTCCTTCATATTTCAGGTTCCTGCTTATGTAGCACCAAAAGTATCATATAATATAACTTGAATTTTCAGAAATAGTTACAGAAGACAGGTATAGATTTATTTTCTTGTTATTATCGATGGAAAAGCGAGTGTCCAAAAACCACGGATGAAAAAAACAAACATAACACCCGAGTCAGGAGCAACTGGATGTACATGACTAAATAAACTGGATTATTATTGTCAGAAGGAACGTAGAAATACATTGTTTTATTTTATTTATTTATTTTTTTAATGAATAATATTACGTGTATATTTTGGTGTACTGTACTTATTCATTTCGTTCTATTTTGTATTGGGCTAAGAAATTGCTTTTTACTAAATAAATTCATCTTCACTGAACACATTTTATGACCAAAACTGACTTTCACGTGATAAATGAGAAAAACTGACAACATGCCTCTCAGTAACAGGGTGTGTTTTCCAGAGGTGGGTAATCCCAGTCCTGCCAAATATTGGTTCTACTTGTTCACTTAACACAAGTGATTTTTCTAATTATCCCTTCATCTACCTGGATGAGGAGTTGTGCTCATGCACATGGGCTGGTTCAGTTTACTCTATGGAGCTGAGATTTCCCAACTCTGGTCTTGAGAAAATACTAATTATATCAAATCAATCAATTAAAAATAATATTTAAACAATACAATTATTAAAATAAACAAAAACGACACATTTCCCAGATAAAAACATAGTAATATACAAATTAAATATGTTCAGATAAGTTTAAAGAAAAAGCTATGTTGATTAAATAAAAGGTTTACTCTTGTAAACACATTTATAACTATACATGTTTTAACATTAGCAATCCTTTTGTCAAATATCCATCATTAAAGACACTGTAAAGATAGAGATTGCATAATGTGTAAAATCCTAAATTTGGTCTCTACGAGTGAGTCATTTGTTTATTTAATCAGCTTTGTGTGATGACGTCATGACGTTACGCACGATACTGACCCGGATCCATAACAGTCAGCTGTGAACATCATTGGCGTCGGTTTGGTAAATAAGCGGAATAAAGCTGCGTTTTGAGGTTAATAGTCACGGTTTCTACGTGTTTACCGACACGGGCCTGTTTGCTGACGGTTTAACTGTTGGTAGAAGAAATAAAACATGGAGTTTGTTCACTTAAACTGAGAACATTTAGTGTCAGCAGCTTCAGTTTGAACACAGACCGAGGTTAGCTAAAGCTAACAACAACAACAACATCATATTCATCAATAACAGGTAAATATATGGACAATCTCAAGAATATACTTGAATATATGTTTGCACAAGTGTTTAATTTACTATTAAACTGCAGGATTTGTTTGAATAACTAATTAGTTAGCTACACGCTAAGTTAGTCCAAGCTAAGTCATGTGACTACTCTTTTTTTTTTTTTTTTCTACCATTTTAAGTGTTCCTATGTCCAAACTGATCAGAAATGGATATTTTTTCCTCCAGTATAAAAGTGTGACGTGTTATGTTTAAAGTCAGGTCTCTAGAGTGAACAGACACATCTGATCTGCATCGGTTTATTCCTGTTCGGTTTGGAAACAAAAGAAACGTGGGCCTTACTTTCCATGTAGTAAACTTTCCCTTTGACAGTAGGCTACTTTTAATTTCTCATCTGTCTGTGATCAGTAGTACGTGATCAATAAATCAATACTAGATCATCTTTGAGCACGAAGTAGTTTGTTTCTATGGTTTTTGGAGGTTTAGGGGACGCATGTGTAATACAATAATGGTTGTAAACATTGTTATACGAGATGTAAATACTCTTGCAAGATGTCTATTCATAATTTCTTTCCAAAGTAGGCAAATGTTCTTTTCTCTGAGTGAAATCTTAAGAATTCAGGTCGTTTCTTTTGTGTTAAAACATCCATAGAATATGGAATATAACTATGTAAAAGATGCAACAAGATCAAAATCTAAATATGTATATAATCCCTGATCTAACAGTTCAAGACTTTTGTTGATTTTCTTGTTTGATCCTCATTTTATTTATTTATTATTTGGATGATTATGCCTATAATTGCAACTGTGAACAGATAACAGCCACTGATATTAATAATGCTAAGCAAATAATGATTGTGAATGGGAACTTCAACCATTAGATCGTTTAGAAATCATTAGATAACTTCAATTATTGAACAAACATTAATGTGGTTCAAGTGGAGCTTAAAGCAGAGTTTTTAGATTCTGGGGAAACCCTACATGTGAAGAATAGTCTCTACAATTTACACTTTCATACTCAATCAGTGATGGGGAACTGTTAAGTTTTCAATTTTGTCTTTAAGTCTTAATGCTTTTATTTTCAGTCATTTTTCTTTTTACTGATTTTCTAGGCATGATGAGGAACCATTAACTGTTTTTTTTTTTTGTTGTCATTGTACTTCCATTTCTTTTTCCAGTCACGATGGGGAACCAGCTGGCCGGCATCGCTCCGTCTCAGATCCTGTCTGTTGACAGTTACTTCTCGGACATCCATGACCATGAGTATGACAAGAGTCTGGGCAGCACCCGTTTCTTTAAGGTGGCTCGAGCCAAACACCGTGAAGGTCTGGTGGTGGTCAAAGTGTTCGCTATCCAGGACCCATCTCTGCCTCTCACCAGCTACAAACAGGAGCTTGAAGAGCTAAAGATCCGGCTCCACTCTTGTCAGAACTGCCTGCCCTTCCAGAAGACCTCCCTGACTGAAAAAGCAGCAATATTGTTCCGTCAGTACGTCCGGGACAACCTGTATGACCGCATCAGCACCCGGCCCTTCCTGAATGGTGTGGAGAAACGTTGGCTGGCCTTTCAGATCCTCACTGCTGTTGACCAGGCCCACAAAGCCGGAGTTCGTCATGGAGACATCAAGACAGAGAATGTGATGGTAACCAGCTGGAACTGGGTCCTGCTTACAGACTTCGCCAGCTTCAAACCTACGTACCTGCCAGAGGACAACCCAGCAGACTTTAATTACTTCTTCGACACATCCAGGAGGAGGACCTGCTATATTGCACCGGAGAGATTTGTGGATGGAAGCATGTTTGCCACAGAGAGTGACCAGAACACACCACTTGTGGATCTGACCAACAACAACCAGCGGAGCAGAGGAGAACTCAAACAGGCCATGGATATCTTCTCTGCAGGTAGAGCTGACTCTGAAATTGAAAAACAAAAATGCAGTGAAAGAAACAGTGTGTGAATATAAGTTTTTCTGTTTTCATTTTCAGGTTGTGTGATCGCTGAGTTGTTCACAGAAGGAGTCCCTCTGTTCGATCTGTCTCAGCTGTTGGCGTATCGTAAAGGACACTTTCAGACCGAACAGGTTCTGATGAAGATCGAAGACCGTAGCATCAAAGAACTGGTACTCACTCTGTTCAACAAGTAAACACAGAGCAGGTTGTTCAAGTTTTATGCTGAGTCTGAAAATAGGTCTGCAGGAAACTTTTTATCCCAATAAAGTGTAAATAATTATATTCAAGATTAAAAGTTCATTTTTTTAAATCTTAAGTGGAAGTTAAAGAATCCAGGTTGTTATTTGTGGTTTTACAATGTCCATCCATCCATTTTCAACCGCTTAGTCCCTTTCGGGGTCGCAGGAGGGCTGGAGCCTATCCCAGCAACTACGGGCGGAAGGCGGGGTACACCCTGGATGAGCCGCCAGTTCACACACACATGCACACACTAGGGAAAATTTAGAGTTACCAATTAACCTGTTCCCCAAGTTCATGTCTTTGGAAGTGGGAGGAAGCCGGAGTACCTGGAGAGAACCCACACAGTCACGGGGAGAACATGCAGACTCCACACAGAAAGAACCAATGGTTCTTCTTGCTGTGAGGCATGAGCGCTAACCACTGCGCCACCGTGCTGCCCATTGGGTGGGAGCATTAAGGGTCTTGCCCAAGGACCCTCACTGGCAGCTCGGTGTTTGCATGTGTCTCCGGCCAGAATTGAACCAGCGACCCCATGCATCCCAGGCCATGATCTTAGCCAGCCAGCTGCTTGGTTTTACAATGTACATCACAATAAATTTAATCACTATGATCTAACACAATATCACAATAACAACAATTAAACATTTTTGTCCCAGACCTATTAATTTGTTCTTCATTTTGGTTAAGTTTTTTTTAATTTTTTTACTAAAATTGTATATGTATTATCGTATGTTGACTGTATTTACCATAAATGTGTGATAGAAAATGTCTTATTATTATTTCGCCTGTTCAGTAAAACATTTATAACATGAATGTGTTAATACGTTCATGTGTTTATCTTGGTAAATTCCTCTAAATGTCCTGTGAGGATGTTTAAAGACACAGGGACATCTAGTGGATGAAGTAAATATGACGTGTGGTAGAGACACAAAAGTTCATTGACTAAATCAGTGGCGTCCAAATCCAGTCCTCGAGTGCCAGTATCCTCTTCCAGCACATCTGCAAACCATTACATCGTTATCAACGCTTGGTGATAGGCTGATCATTAACTGAACCAGGTGTGCTGGAAGAGGGAAACCTCTAAAACATGAAGGATACCGGCCCTTGAGGACTAGATTTGGACACCACTGCTCTAAATGATTCAGATGTAACTTTCCTCCGTCTTACCTTCAGGTGGCTCAGATGGTTCAGCGTGAGCCAGAAAAGCGTTTGACGGCAGAGGAGTACCTGAAACAGCAGAGAGGAAAAGCCTTCCCAGACATCTTCTACACCTTCCTGCAGCCGTACATGGCTCAGTTCGCCAAGGAGACGTTTCAGTCGGCCGACGAACGGGTCCTCGTCATCCGCAAAGACCTGGACAACATCCTGCACAACCTGAGAGGAGGTCAGAGCAACTCTCATGTCTCACATGTAACACTGGACGTCACTGAGATTTATAAAATAGTCCACAGCTTTGAAGAATAAGACGGAGTGCCCTGTCAGTTCTAAGTGATGTTCATGAAAATTATCTGCATTACTGGATTAAATTTACAGCTGGAAAACCCAACCTCTTTCCAATATGTTTAACTATTAATAAGTACAATTTGTATCATTTATATATGTGTGTGTGTTTGTTTGTTTTTTTTTAATTCAATTTCAGTTTATTTGTCATGCAATAAAACAAAGTAATCCTACTTCAGTCCTCAGAAATAAAACGGTTTGGAAGGAAAAAAAAATAAAACAAAATATGACTTCATTTGCATATTCAAAAAAGAGTTGTAGGAAGTATAACTTCACCTTCATGTATGAATTTTAATAGGTACATTTTGTATAATATTTGTGGTTTTAAAGTCTTATTCAACACATGATAAAAAAAAAAAAAACAATTTTAAATTTGGCATCATTCAACATTAACCCATAAAGACCCAGTGCTTTTGTGGCACTTCTCTATATTTAACCTTTCTTAAATGATTTTTCACTGTATTTTCCTATATTTCATTTACTATAGTTGAATCATATGTTAATCTGAGTAAATTCAAAAGTTATTGTATCAAAACAGAAGAAAAAGGGACTTTTCCAGCAAATGTATCAATAACTGAATGCAAAAATAAGCACCCCCATCCACTGTCATTGATCTAATTCTATGGGTTTTACTGGTGAATCAATGTTGTAGAAGATGACTGTGTTTCCACAGTAACTACGGAGCTTCTGATTGTCCAAATGGGTCATATTTAATGACCACAAAAAGATGAAAAACTGTATTTTACACCAATTATTTTCATGTATTGATAGGATTAGTGGATCAACAGGTGTTAAACAGTTTAGATCAGTAGATGTTTCAGTCAGTGGTAGATGTTTGGGTCTTTTTGGGTTAAATCTAACTAAATTTAGATTGTGCTCATAGCTCTAGTGTTGAACAGCAATAGCATGACTTCTCCATGTGCTTCCTCCAGGCTCCTCTTCGTCTTTATCTCAGGATGCTGCTGACGGTCTGAGCTCCCGGGAGGAGCAGGGCCTCATCGTCCTCGTGTCCGTCATCACCTCCTGTCTCCAGACACTGCATTCCTGTGACTCCAAACTGGCAGCGTTGGAGCTCATCCTCCATTTGGCTCCGCGACTCGGCGTAGACATCCTGCTGGACCGGATCACGCCTTATCTACTGCACTTCTGTAATGACCCTGTGCCACGGGTCCGCGCTCAGGCTGTCCGCACACTGGCCAAAGTACTTGCACTAGTCAAGGAGGTCCCGAGGAATGACGTCAATATTTACCCAGAATACATCCTGCCTGGCATCGCTCATCTCGCGCAGGATGACGCCACCATTGTCAGGCTGGCATATGCAGGTCAGGATTTAATAAATCAGCATAAAATACTGTACGTCTAAACTGAACGAGTCAGGTTTAACAAGTAAAAGTAGGGATTGAAGACTTTTTAGTTCTTCAAAATGCCTTAAATATTCAGAATCTTCATGTCTGTCTGAAAACCTGTGAATATTCAACTCATACTTTAGTTGTATTTTTGCACAGTAACAAGATTTTAATGGCTTTGCAAACTTTATGATAATATTTTAGGTGGCATTTATGCAGAAAGAGGCTTATACAATTGCAGAAAAAATTATTAGACCATCAAAAGTCAACAAAAAACAATGGTTATGCAATAAAATACTAACTTCTGTGTCTATCATGTGACTAAAACAGACAGAAAAGTAAAAGCACTGTTTTTGTCAGTACAATATTGATGTAAGAACTGAAGTGATTTTGGTTTTTATCAAGAAAACATGGAAAATGGATATTGGCTCTGAAATTAAACTATTGAGATATTTTTGTTGTCATCATTATATTTGTCAGAACAAATATACCTTTAGTTGTACCAAGCATTAAAATGAACAAGAACCTGAAGAAAACAAGGGGTGGTCTAATAATTTGTTATGGTACTGTAGATGTTTTCTGGTTACTGCATTGTATGTCATGTATGAGTTAATTTTAGTTTATTTTTTCTTTATGTCTTCAGAGAACATTGCCCATCTGGCTGAGAGCGCTCTGCGATTCCTGGAGCTGGTTCAGGAAAACAACGTGAACACGGAGCAGGATCTGAACGGAGAAGACGCTGAGGAAATGCTGCACCCCAACGAGAACTACGACTCGGGTAGAGATTTAGTGAAAACCAGGACCATAAACGTCTCAGTCTTTCCGCGTTCAGGACGTTAAACTTCTGTCTGTGTGTTTGTTCAGAGCTGCAGGCGCTACATGAGATGGTTCAGCAGAAGGTGGTGACGCTACTCAGCGATTCGGAGAACATCGTCAAACAGTCTCTGATGGAAAACGGCATCACTCGTCTCTGCGTCTTCTTCGGTCGGCAGAAAGCCAACGACGTGTTGCTCTCACACATGATCACCTTCCTGAACGACAAGAACGACTGGCATCTGAGAGGAGCCTTCTTCGACAGCATCGTGGGTAAGAAAACAAACAAAACGGCAGAAACATTATATTTTTTTTCCTTGTGTTTTTTGTGATACAACGTCAGCATAGAAGACATTTTCAGATGTGAGAGCAGATGTATGAGCTAAAGTTTTGACGCTGCTGAAAAATACCAAAGATGTACTTGGACTCCATCATATTTCCAAAGCCACATCAGTCACTTCAGCTCTGCAGAATCCATTTTGCTCTGTCTGCGGAGGGTCAATCCTGTCCGGTGCTGATAAATGTGTTTCCTCTGTTGAAGGCGTGGCGGCCTACGTGGGCTGGCAGAGCTCATCCATCCTGAAGCCCCTCCTACAGCAGGGTCTCAGTGACACAGAGGAGTTTGTCATTTACAAAGCTCTGAACGCTCTCACCTGCATGTGTCAGCTGGGCCTGTTGCAGAAACCACACATCTACGAGTTCGTGGCCGACATCGGTGAGATCTGAACACAAACACACATGTAATAGTCACCAAACAACACCAAAATATGCTTCGTTGACACTGAAGGTCTCGATGCTCAATCCAAATTTGTAGCTGAAATCCACTATTTTTGGCGTGGTTGTGCAAGTGCTATCAGACTATGGCGGTGAAGTGACATGACAGATATAGCCAGGTCCCGCCTCCTCCATCACAGAACTGACTTGTTGCATTTAAAGAGTAATAGTTTGCTTTTTTTTTTTTTTTCTTAAAATGGAATTATGCATTTTAAAACATTTCCCTGTGTTCTACATAAACTGTAAATGCTCTGTTTGGGTCTGAATTCTTCATTAATTCAACTCCACGGGTCCATCTTCAACCCTATTTCTGAGTAATGACACCAGAAAGGTCATTTTAATGCAAATGAGCCACTTCATGCCCCACGCCCTTCAGGTTGTTGACTGTGCTTTCTGTCCGTTCAGCCACCTGTGTTCATTAACACAACCAATAACAGGACATTTTAGATGATCAGCTCAAATTTTGGACATATTTTCAGTATGAACTACAACCACTTCTACTGATAAATAATTATGTTGTACACTGAGAAATGTTTATCAGAAGTTTTGACCATATATTTGTAAATGTTTTGATGTATCTAGTTATAGACGAAACAAATTTAAGAAGGTTTTAAAACCGTTTCTAGAAATCCACTCGATTTTTGCCAGAATGAATACAAACAGCTTTGCAGCACCTGGTGGGTTCAAATTTCATACTTTATGAATTATTAGGGTCCAAATACACAAATAAATGAACCAAAGTCTAATAAAAGTGGTTTTAGATAAGAGTCAGATGAAATGATACATGACCATTCAGACTGACAAAACAATTTATGCATCTGATTTAGAAACTCATGAAAGTGGCCCGGGTCTAATTAGAAAAAAATAGATATGTGCTCTTCAGATCGTCATAAAAACAAAAATCAGACTTGAGTCATACGAGCAAAAGTCAGATTTGGGCTGGTTTTACCTGCAGTGTGAACGTAGTACTAGAGTCATTGGTGTCACAGGAAGAAAAGCTGAAAAACAGTCATTATTTAGTGATGAAATAAAAAGTCAATATGAATAATGTGAAGTTCACTGTCAATAAAAGTGTCTGTAGATGACTTTTATACTTCGACACATACAGTCCAGTTTTTGCTCTGTTGACACTGAGGTCCATTTCCCATCAGCTGTTTCTTCCTTGTGGTTTTCTGTAGCTCCGTTCCTGTGCCATCCCAACTTGTGGATTCGTTACGGAGCTGTGGGCTTCATCACAGTCGTCGCTCAGCATCTCAACGTGGCCGACGTGTACTGTAAACTGATGCCTCACTTGAACCCCTTCATCACCCAGCCCATCATCCAGGTGAGTCCCACGTCATCTTCATCTGCTATGTTTATATCCCTTAAAATATTAAACTACTCTGAAAAGTATACATCTTATAATACTGTTACTGTATATATTTGGACTAAAATGCTCTTTTAACCCTTTTGTGCATGACATTACTGCAGTGGGCAGTTATTCAGTCTTTAATTAAACCTACATTATTTACAGTAATGACTCCAACTCTTAATGGTTTTTGTTTTGTTGCTTCATTTTGCTGTAAATGCTGCTGTGACACTTGAATTTCCCCACTGTGAGATAAAGTCTTACCCTAATATATTGTTTATTGAATCCAAAACACATGGTTACAAATTCATTCTTTAATAAGCTACAGTTTGGACAATACTTTGTTCACAGTTAAATCCTCATGTTTTTTGTTATTTTGTTAGTGACTGAAATTTCATAGAATATAACCATTGATTCATGACATTTACCACAGTGGACCGTTAGATTTTACACTGAAATCAAGTGTTTTCTTAGATAAACAATACATTCTCTCTGTGGAAAGTGCTTCATGGAGGTGTCTATGCAGGGTTTCTGCGGGGTCTTAAGTCTTGAATGTACAAATCTGCATTTAATACCTACCATTTGATATGGTAGGTCTTAAATTATGTCACCATAAACTTGTCCACAGTTTAAATGTGTCTGTTAAATGTCCAAGCTGCAAAGAAAGCAACATTAGTCGACTCAGTTCCAACCTGAAAATTATACGAAACAATTATTACAACACTTATTGAAATTAAGAACCAGTTATTGCTAACTTTGCAACCCTTGGTGAGAAATGATCATGTAGTAAGCATGAGGAAATGCAAATTTAATGATGCCTAGTTGAAGTAAATAAATACATTTTCCTAAATTCTAGGAGTCAGAAATATGGTTACGAAATAGGCATTAAATTCTATTCTAAGTAGTCTTAAAGTCTTCAATTTAACTTGTAGCAACCCTGCTATGCCTAAATATCAATACCATTACATGTTGGAATCCACTACAATGAATATCCAGGTATTATACAAGAGACATAAGGTCCTACCGGATATGTTTTGTAAACAATATCAATAGTTAATTAACAATTCATGCATGAAAGGGTTAATGCACCTACAAAGCTCCACTGGAAAATGGCTTCACAGTTTGATCGGATGTTCAGTGACTGTAACCACGTACCGTCCTGTTCCTCAGATCGATAAGGAGCTGGTTCTGCTCAGCGTCCTGAAGGAACCGGTCAGTCGTTCCATCTTCGACTACGCCCTGAGATCCAAAGACATCGCCAGCCTCTTCCGGCACCTGCTGCTCCGACAGAAGAAACGAGCCGGATCCATCCCAGAATGCCCCACTCCGGACGACCCGGCCATCGCTCAGCTGCTGAAGAAGCTGCTGTCACAGGTCAGAACACATGTTCATACGTCACACATCTGGATGTCACCACCTGTCATTTAATTTTTCACCTGACCATAGACCATCATTACATCACATTTTAATTCCAAACATGTCCAACTTGGAATTTGTTCAAATTAAGTGTTTTGCACAAATGACTTCGCATGGACACGGATGAAAACTGACTCCTCGCTTGTATAGAAACGACTACAAACTGTTGATTCTGTTGTAAAGTCTTTGGTCCAGGTCCTTTCTTTTAACCGAATTTAGTGAAAATCAGAGCAGGAGTTTGTATTTTTTCTGACAGACATGAAAACATGACCTCTGTGCTTTACCCTGAACTCCAAATGTAAATGATCTGGGAACGTTTTAACGATAACACAATTAGTGAGGAATGTGACTTTTCAGTGGCTGAAGTCTTTTTCTTTACAGATGGTTGGACGTGGTATTTTCCTTTTTCAGTCTGTCTGTAATGAAGCCGTTGATCATTATGATTATTATTGTTTCACTGTTGCAGAAACCGATTGATGGCCGCTTGTTTTTGGAAATCCACAGTGGCTTTGGGTAAATGACTCCCAGAGTAGAGTTCAAGAAAGTCTGGACGTAAAGGACACGAGATTAAAAAACAAATCTTCTCTTAAGTTCAACTTCATGCAACAGAACCATGTACTTCATGTTTACAGATGTTTAGCAGATGTTAAACAGTTCATATTAAGGTTAATAACCCATTATTTACTCTTTCAGTAGGTGACGCTGTGGTCAGATTTATGTGAGGATCTTTGTTTTATCATGTGGCCTCTTTATTCATATCTGTTGATAAATCTGTGTTTTCTCTTAAGTACTTTCATCCACAATGATAGATGTTCTACAGCAGATACTTCAAATGTTGTAATCCAAGAACTGTTTCTGATGTGCTGCTTTGATATTTGTTACAAGTCACAAATTAATCAGGAAGGAAATTTTAAAAAACTGGAAAATGAAGTCAGACGGTGCATTTTTAAGAGAAAATACAGAAAGTTAAACAGTCTGTTATTGATTAAACCCAATTCATTGATCACAGATGTGGATTCACTTTCTCGATTATGTTATAGCGATTCATAGCTTTGTAACAAACAAAAATATGTAC
>JAPSES010083570.1:0-24871 GCA_029822895.1 Maxillicosta whitleyi | reverse complement strand
TCTGTCTGTCTGTGTGGCCCTGCGATGAACTGGCGGCTCATCCAGGGTGTACCCCGCCTTCCGCCCGTAGTTGCTGAAATAGGCTCTGTATTTCTGAAAAGGTCTGCTGTATTTACCTAGTCATTCACCAGACAACATTAAGTATTAATTTATATTATATTCCTAAAGTAAATAGTTCCGGGCCAACTGAAGGTAGATGTGAAAGTAAAGGTTACCCTGCACAAAGATATACATTAGATATTAAAAGTTTTGGCTTTGGAAACAGAATGATGCAATCGTCTTTTTCAGATCCATTTTTCTTTTCTTTTTTTTTTTCTAATAGAATGTCCTTTGCAGTGGACAGCATTTTTTTTTTTTAAGTAACCCTGTGAAACTCTTATTCACTACAGAGGACAAAATGCATTGCTGGGTCTCAGGAGGACATTATTTAACTTAAAAAAAAATGCAGTGTGACATTTTTATGTGCACTCTCCTGATGAAAAGACATTATATGAAAACACTCCTGTGAAGTACTACATGGTGCAATCTACTAGTACTGTATAGTTTACCAATACCATTATTATTATGACCTATTATTATTATAACTCATAACAATAGACTAATAAAAAAAAAAAACTTTTTTATGTCTACATGTACATTCAACAGTATAAATGACGATAAATACAAAGCAGTGCAGGGTTAAACTCATGTTACCCTGAGTCACAAACATGGCTGGGCTGTGATGTGAAGTCACCTTCACAGATTTCGCTCTGCTATACTGAAGCATTAGATGAGTAAGCATAAAGCTTGACAGCAGGCTGCGGACTCCTCTATCACAAGGGCATCCTCTATGTCTTTTGGTCCAGAAATTTACACCACCGTCTCCGGCACGGCTCAAGCCTTCCACTCGCCACACACTTCTATATGCACTCCTCATATAACAATGGCACCTTGGAAAAATGACAGCGCTATTGTGCACCGTCGCAGAACTAATTAACCAAGTGTCTCTTTATTTCCACCACAGAGCTACTGATGATGTGCCTAAAGTGACTTGTTGTTTCCCTCGTGACAGTTTTTTAATAAAACAGAGGCGAACGTCACCACGCCAGCAGCCATGGGGAACTCACTGCTGTTTTCACAGTGTGGTGTGTCTTCGAGAGCGGAACTGAACTCCCTCAGCCTCCTCACAGGAAACACCAAGTGTCAAATAGCACAGATACACGCCAGTGCCAGTAGACAGTATCTGAGAAGACATCCCAGTATTGATCCGGTCAATTTGCAGATCAATTATCTGTAGAACAACTGTTTGCTCTAGTAGAGACGTTTGACCAACATCTTGCTCTAACAAATACAGGATTAGAACTGAAGGCCAAATCAAAGCCCTGTTTGAGGCTTTTATTCATGACTGGGTTTGATGACTATAATTTGCCTGCGTTTTGTTTTCCGTTCTCAGTAAGATTTTGCATGTAAATAAATGTATGGCTTTATCAGCGAAGAGAAAACCTGTGGCGTGACGGCATACATATATCTTCAACCCAAAAAAGAACCAGTGCTACTTTGCATCTGTTTCCAAATGAATTTTTCTGTAGGTTTAACATTTAACACCATTGGCTATCATATTCTCGTCTTTATTTTTGCATTTTTTCAAGTATTTTCCTTTATGTAATTAATTGATCATGTAGATGTTCATAAAGGCTCCGATTAAAGTTGAGGTTATTATACTAGAAACTGAAGAAAAAAGTGACTTTTTCAGCAAATATATCAATAACTGAATGAAAAAACAAGTGTCTCCATCCACTGTCATTGATCCAACACCATGGGTTTTACTGGTGAATCAATGTTATAGAAGATGACGACGTTTACACGTTCACGACGGAGCCTCTGAACATCCAAATGTGTCATATCTGATGACCATGAAAATATGAAAAACTGTATTTTACATCAATTATTTACATTTATTGATAGGATTAGTGGATCAACAGGTATTGAACAGATTAGATCAGTGGATGCTTTTGGTCACTGGTGGTTGTTTAGGTCTTTATGGATTAAATGTAATAACACTGATAGATGGTAGATGCTGATTGACATAATAATTAACATAATTTCCAAAAGAGTTAAAAAAAACAAAAACAAAACACATTTGTTTGAAACCTTATGAGGTACATTTCTTCCCAAATCTACCACAAAAACAACACAATTGGGTTGATCTGTGAAAGGGCTAAAAGTAAGCCATGTTAGAGAAGTGATGTTTAGCTTTTTAAAATGGAATTATGTATTTTCAAACATTTCCCTGTAGTCTACATCAACTGTAAATGATGTGCTTGGGTCTGAAATTTTCATTAATTCAACTCCACATCTTCCACCCTATTTTTGAGTAATGACACCAGAGAGGTTATTTTGGGAAATGTTCATTTTCTTGACCTTATATGTGCAAATGTCGTGATGTAACAAATTAAATAGGAAATGAAATGGATTGTAGAAATCCACTTGATTTTTGCCACAATAAATATAAAAAATAGCTTTGCAGCACCAACTTTATGGTCTATTAGAGATCAAATACACAAATAAATGATAAAAAACATGAAATGATACATGAAGAGCTCAATATTGTTAAATAGATGCAATTCTTACAAAAAAGGTGGTTGGGACAGAAATGGGCAAACAAGAGCTGAGCATAAAGAAACAAGCTGAAGGTAAAACTAGTATTTATTCTTACTTATTTGTCTTTCCTGGACTCTCTTTCCTAACCCTAACCAAACTGTTATTATGGCTAAACTCAACCAAATGTCACCTTTAGTGAAATGAAGCAGTTATGTTGTATTCTTTAACATAAGCATCTTTAACATTTCCATCTGTGATTCATTTATGATTTACTAAATGTTTTTGAATGTCTAAATGCATTGTTTCCCCCCCGCTGAGTCTCTCATTGCAGGGAGGGGAGTTAATGGCATAAAATGTTCACAGTGACTCTTTCCCATCTTTTCCATCCAGTAATAATACACACATTATCTGAGCTAAATTACATCAGATCTGTGCCCAAAGGTGAGTCACCACATATACCATCCGCTGATCCCAATGCAAGTCACCAACATGACATAGACAACATAAACAAGTAACTGAAGAGGTGTTGCCAAGCAACAGTTTTACTTATAAATAATGGATCCTGTTAGTTTTACAGCAGTAACTAACATGATGTAGACTTGAGAGTGAGGATGGAAATACATCCTGTGAGTCTGCTTTTTGAGTGCATTTTCCAAAATGTATTCACGCCTCAGGTAATCCAGTCTACCAATTTAAATATTTATAAAGGGATAAGGCACCACACAATGCTCTAAAAAGCCTAAAATGTTTCAAATGCAGCGATCAGCAGCCTTGTCTTAACCATTTCCAAATATTTACCTGTGGAGGAACAATTATGTATTCCCTCCAAAAGAAAGTGGCTTCGTCTGGGTCAGCGAAGATGTGAACTAACATGAGTCAACAGCTTTTTCCAGCAACAAACAGCCGTTCCTACAGTAGCAGCCGTGTGACTCAGTCCTGAGTCTGGCAAGAGCACAGTAGCATGTTGGGAGGAAACTGCACAGCAGGAGCATGAAGGAAAAATATGTTTTTCACTCAGCCACATTCACAATTTGACAGTTAGTCGTGGTAACGATAAGATGTAAACAGGACACCACTAAACACATCTTTACTGTATCTGATGAGCAGGATCATCTCTGTGTTTCCTTTGTTAGAATCATGAAACATGATGTTAAACTGTCCATTATGCCAGCAGATGGTATGCACATGAGGTTTGCCCTGATGTGGAGTGGGGAATGGGAGCTGTATCTACGTATGCATAGTGACTGGATATCTTAGTGGTTTACACTGCTGACTTTGGTGCAGAAGGTTGCCAGTTTGAATCCCAGGTGGGCCCTTGGGCAAGGCCCTTTAGGTGACCGGTTAAAAAATTATGAAAAGCCCGAAAAATGTTACACTGTGTCAGAAGAACCAGAGCGCAGGTCTAATCTGCATTTTACAAATCGCCTACAAAAAAATAAATATTGTACTAATATAAAAGTCTATGTTGTAGTGAAATGTAAGCACCGTTTTCCAAGAAAAAATTAAAATCGGATATATGATTTTGTCTGTACACGCGCATTCCCAGGAATCATCACGGGTACGGTTTGGGTGTCGGGTCTATTTATAGCAGTTCTGCTCGGGGTGGAACAAAAATTTTAATTCTGTTGGTTAACGGTTCAGGTGGGTGCAGTTTGTGGAAATTTACATTTTACATGCCTATACTTTGTAGGTCGCTTTGGATAAAATCACCAGCCAAATGCAATGTAATATATAACATAATATAATGTATCTCATACATGGGAAGAATGTAAATGTTGGGGAACATTATCAGTGGTGAATCCAATATGGAAGTTGGAAGTCCACAATACTTAGACCAAGTGTGTGGACCTCAGGTTTGTTCTGTTAGCCCACTCTGAGGTCCAGTCCTACACTTGACTACAGCTACGGATGAATATTCCAAGGAGATGTTGAAAGGATGGGAACTGTATTTTGTAGTGTTACCAATATGGATGTTTGAATCTGAAGCTCTAATGTCTCAGAAGATAAATTAAAATTAGATATATGTCACATAGAAAAAGTTGCACAGATAATAAGTCTGACGAGTCAAAAATACAATGTGTCCTGTGTGAGCTGTCAATTAAAACTACAATAAAACTACAACTAAAATCGAATTAATGATTAAAAACTCAAGAAATCGAGTGAGACCAAACTGACTGTTGGAAAAAAAAATGTTGTGACTTAGTATTTTTATGGCAAAACCAATGTAAATGTATGGAGCCATGCAATTTGTTGCCAGTGTGTAGTAGCCATCAATGTCAATGTAGTAATAATATAATAACGATAAGTAAAAAGTGTATTTATACAGCACTTATGTATCACAGAAGGAATCAACAAAGTGCTTTACAGTAAAATCTGAAGTTAAAAACATAGGCACAAACCCCACACAGCTACACAACACACACACACAGACACACAAAACATAAAAGCAAATGGTCATAAAACCCACCTCTAACTAAATGCCTGTCGAAACAAGAAGGACTTCAGATGCTTTTAAAAAAAAAAAAAAAAGTCAAGCAAGTTTAAAGTGTGATGTACAGTTATTGCAAAAAAAAAAAAAGTACTGTGTGCAAATGTATGCTAATGTTAACTCAGCTCAGTCTGTGAAACGTATACTTATCCATATACATTAGA
Organism: Maxillicosta whitleyi; assembly: GCA_029822895.1. Taxonomy (NCBI): domain Eukaryota; kingdom Metazoa; phylum Chordata; class Actinopteri; order Perciformes; family Neosebastidae; genus Maxillicosta; species Maxillicosta whitleyi. Next base: position 19,639 of record JAPSES010083570.1, on the reverse strand, counting down.
AACACTCTCCTACTTGCAGAATTCTTATGCAGGGGGTTATAAAGCACACAAACAACTGAGAAGAATCACACCAAAGCAGGGAGAAGACAGTGAAAATGAGGAGTAAAGCGAAAGCAGGCTTGTGCGATAGATCCTCTATCCTGCATAAATCACTGTGATCTGGTTCAGCCCGAAGCTGAGCTGCACTTTCACCGTCTGATGTCCTGACAAACAAGTGCTACATTAACCTCACTGCTGCTCGTCTCTGCTGACAAACATACCTGAGGAAGCTTAATCCCCACCATATAGACACACGTTGCATTACACAACATTACACCCTTCACATAGAACCATTCCTTCCAGCTCTGTGACAGGGGAATATTGCTCCCGCTCTCCCAAATGGATTTCTAACTCGCTCATTTTAGCCAAATTGCCCTTCAGCCTTCCACAAACATCTCTGAGCCAGACACCATTTCCTCTCCGTTACTGATTGTGACGGGAAGTGATTTGAGTGCAGGGGAAGGTGGTGTGTGCACCTGCCCATGGGAGTGCGTTCTGTTCTGTCTCCATCTTTGAATGATGGGCGCAGGTGTATTTTTAGAAGCATTAGAACATATCACATAAACTTTGTATATCCGCATCCTTCAGGAGCAATGTTTGACCTCTTGTCCAAAAGTTAATTATTTGCCTGTTGTGGCCAGCATTAGTAAAAATATTCATATTTAAGACATTTATATTTTTTATTCTTCTCAAAAAACAAAAAAACATATTTTTTTTAGAAGAATCATATACATAATAAATCAAAATAATATGAAAATTAACTGAAATGGGTACAAAGTAAACACTGACTCGTACCTCTTTTCTTGGAGCCACATTAACGCATCATTCTGTAATAGAGGAACGCAGCTGAAACGCTTCCACATTTCTTGGGGTCAGACAGAATCTTGATTGCTAATAAAGGATATGAGCGTTTTATACTTTTAAAAGCTGTTCTACTCTTATACCAGCATGGCCTTCAACTCAATGGTACCATCTAAGTGAAGAAATGCTCTTAGAAACACTCAAAACGTTTCTTAAAAATTGCTGTTTTTCTGAGGTCCTTCACAACCAATACATCACACTTACCACAAATGGAGGAGCACTTGTCCTTTTTCTGACCATGTAAGAACCAAAGGCCAGTGATTAATACACTTATAACTGTCAGCCTCAAACTGACAGCAGCCTCACCCAACTCCCACATTAACCCATAAAGACCCAAACATCCACTGGAGTCCTAAACCATCTACTGATCTAAACTCTTTAATATCTGTCAATCCATTAATCTTATCAATACATGTGAAGAATTGGTGAAAAATACAGTTATTCATCTTTTTATGGTCATCAGATATGACCCATTTGGATGTTCAGAGGCTCTGTATGTGAACACAGAAACACTGTCATCTTCTACAGCATTGATTCACCAGTAAAACCCATGGAGTTGGACCAATGATAGTTGATGGACACACTGGGTTTATGTTCAGTTAATGATAGATTTAACTGAAAAAAGTTTTCCCTTCAGTTTTCTCTGTTTCTGATATAATAATCTAAACTTTAATCTAAGCTTCTATGAACATCTACATTATCTTTGAATTAAATATAGGAAAATATGTGATACACACTGAAAAAAACACAAAGTACAGAGGATAATATTATAATAAATGTCAATAAATCACTTAAGAAAAGACAAATATAGAGAACAAATCATGTTGGAAGTGCCATAAAAGTAGCACTCTGCCTCTGTAGTGAACGTGGAAACACTGTTATCTTCTACAATAGTAATTCACCAGTAAAACCCATGGAGTTGGATAAACATTTTTGTGTTCAGGTAATAATATATTTTACTGAAAAAGTCACTTTTTGGGCAGTGGCCTGTGTTCATTCCTCTGAAAACTCCGCGACGATTCAGTCCCATTCATAGATAGACGCCACACGGCTGGGCTAGCCCTTAGCAACAGAGTGTGCTAACGCGTCCTCCATGTTTAGAATGGAGCCGCTGCCCGGCAGGCTAATGCTAGTGAATGGTCATAACTTTAATAAATCGTCTTTCTACAAAGTTAAAGATGTTGGCTTTTATCCCCCTCTTTACAGACACATCCGGACGTATCCGGGGGAGCTTGGTAATTGTCAGGTCCTACAGAATCTCAGTCCAAGGTTTTTTGAAAAGTTGTTAGCTCTACTGTAGCATGTAGCTCCTTACCTTAGCATGTACGGCTGTGTTGTCGCAGCCGCCAGGCGTGTAGATCTGCAGGTCTGTACCCAGCCACAGCAGAACTGTTCATGGCTTTCCAGTGATTTGTAGCATTTGAACTGTTGCTTTGTGTAGTAGCTCACACCATACACAAGATAATTAACCATATCCATGTATGTACACGGTGGTAAAGCATTCAGGTCGCGGCTCCATTCTCCGGCAGACAGCTCGTAAGGGTCGATCTGGTTAATTCCAAAAAGTTTATCTAAACACCGCTGCTTTGTTGTGGCATTCAGCTTCTCCCTGTACATCACTTTTGTGTTAATCTTTTCCTTGTCCGTGTTTAATTTGTGTAAAAAAAATTCTCTCACTGTCTCGCTTACCGATGCTGTATTCCTGCCTGTTAAAAATGGCGGCTTCTCTAAAAACTACAAAAAAAACTACAAAAAAAGATCACGTGATATGACGTACTCCTCACGGACACACACGTAAAGCCATCAGTCATGTCAGCCAGCACAGAAATGCGCAGAATAAAATGCACAAGAAAGTATCTTGTTGGAGACACAACTGAACATGTTTGTTTGTACCAGAACTAAAGCACTACGAGAAACACTGAACACAGACAAGTGCACGTTCTGTGCTGCTCGGTTAGAGGAAATATGCTTGGTTTTATCAGCTGTGCATAAGAGTGTAGGTGTTCCTCAGCTGAAAGTTGGTGCACCGCCGCTGTCCTGTCGGAAGATGTAGTCGTTTTAAGTTGTTTAGCGTTGAAATATTTTTAAAAAAAATTGGCTTGTTATTATTGTGTTATTCTTATTAACTCCAAAATGAACCCCTCAGACTTACACACACAGACTGTGTAAATGACATTAGTTTCCACATACGTATATCTAAGCCACGTGACAATATCAGTCGGTGTTACAACGCTATATATACTGTATTGGCCCGAATATAAAACGGTGGGGTTTTTGCATTGAAATAAGACTGAAAAAGTGGGGGGTCGTCTTACATTCGGGGTTTGGACGTTATACCCATTCACACCGCTAGATGGCGCCAGATCTCAGCTACTCTCAAGTTTAAACCAGTTTGCATTATTTTATTGCAATGTTTTTCCTTATTCAGATTTGTTTCAAGACTACAGTTACAGTTAGACTTCACTTTGGTAGTTAATGTTGTTTGATCACAGTAGATTGCTTTATTTACATTTCAAAAACCAGAAGCCATTCATTTACAAAATAACATGCTTTTTCTCTTGAATATATTGTTATAATCATTTGTTTCAGATGTACTGTAATTATTTTCTGTAAAAAAAAAAATAAATAAATTTGGTGTTCAAAAAGTCTTTTTTCAAACTTGAGTCTTATAATCAGGGTCGTCTTATTTTCAGGCCAACAGAGGCAGTTTCACTAACAGTATAGCTACCATGTCGTCTACTTCTGCCTTGATATGACTTTGATAATTTACTTTTTAGTGCTGTATTACTGCCCTTTGTTAACAGAGTGATATAGGTCTCTTAGTCCCTTTTAAGTATGTTTTCAGATGGAATGAACAAACTAAATATTATGGTCATTACTGCCGTTATGAACTGAAAAGTGTTGAATTTAGTTTGATGCTTTTACTGGCTCAAGGTTGTCTCCCACATCCTTTTTCATCCATTGTGTGTGAGTGTGTGAGACAAAGTGAGCACATCTGCATTTTTCCAGAAGGTTGTGGTTGAAGTAGAAATATCACAAATAATACCTTTTAGGTGAGACTGAACATCAGTATTCACCCTAATGTCTGTCTTCTACGTGTCATTTCCCTACAAAACACCTCATCAGACTCAGTTGCAGTCTTTACCCAGATCGGAAACCTCTGATTTCGGCACATGCACACATGTACAGAAGCAGCATATTTTCAAAAACAAGAAATTCACTGGAAGAGGTTACCCTGGAAAGTCCCAATTCTCCTATTTAATTATGATTATGTTTGTTGTTTGTTGAGTTGTTGAAACAAATTCCTAAGTAAATCACCTTTGTATACAGAACATCTTTTCTGAGCGTCGTGTTCACAGTGGGGAACATCCCCAGTGGAAGCCTACGCCAGCTGTCTTGTCCTGTTTCATTCGTGCCTGTGGCGGATAGGTTGGGCAGTTCTGCGCCAGATGGGAGGTCCTGCTACAGTTCAAGCCCTGCATGGCCTCATTTTTGCGTGACCCACTTCATGTTTCCCTCCATCCCTCCTCCCACCTCGACACCCATAGGATTAGAATAGAAAGCATGCAGGGAGGCAGCTTTAGCATCCCGCTGCTGTGGGCATCCAGCAGGGAGGATGCATGAGGTAGATGGGGGCTGGAGGTGGGGGGTTTACAGGCTGAAGGGAGGGGGTAGTACTACAGAGACCACGTTGTATTTACTACATCAGCTGTAAATGACTTTACTTCTGTTGACAGCCTTATAAAACCAAGCTCGTGGCCTGCTGGAACACAGCCTTAGTTAGCTGTGAACAAGTGACGAGCACTGGTTGGAAGATGTTATAGTGATACAGGCTGTAATCTTATCTAGGAATACACACACACACACACACACACACACACACACAAAGGTTAGGTTCAATTCAATCCCAAATATCAACATTAATCCTCACTCCCCCAGTTCATCTAGATTTATTTGTTTATTCTGTCCCAAATACAACCAAACAACACACCAGAACTCCATCTTTTCCAGCAAAATGATTTGCAGTATAAGGTATATCATTCTTTTGCAGTGAAACATTCAAATGAGACAATAAATGAACTAATCCTGTGTAGCAACCAACACTGACAAATGGTATGAATACTTTCATTTACATATTATATATTCATATAATATATATATTTTTTGGCTTCTATGTAAAAATGAAAAACAAGCCTATGTTAACATCTGCCTTTAGACACCTTTAGGTAATTGTTTTTATGCAGATCTTAGCCTGGTGGTCACATGACCGTATATTAGACCATCATAATTTTCCTCAGACCCCTCTGGTTCATCTAGATTTATTTGTACAGGTTCTGATGCATTTGTCCACCATGACATAATCAATACAAGGAGTCAGTACAACACTTCACCATCTTTTACCACAAACTCGACGCATAAGCCACTTTTACACAGAGATCCTAGAAAAAAAGTGAGATGGTGATCCCACCTGTTTTGCACCATTGACCCATTTACACGTTCAAGCCAAAGGAGTAACAGAGGTGAGACCGGCTGGACATTTACACAGCCGACCTGCGGAACACAATCAAAGGGGCGATGACACAGCACAGCATATAGCATGACGTATAACTTGAGAGTCAGAAATACCCAGAGCATAGCAGTGTTGCTAACCGCTCACCATTCCACATGGATAGAGTCGTCTGCCCAAAGTGACAACAACTGGTGGATCTCAGCATCTCCCCAGTTCCACACCTTTTTGGTCACGTTGATATATTTGTTTACTGTACACAGCACACGCTCATTTCTACATTCATACATCATACTTTGGTTGCAGAACAAGAGATGTTCCTTTTATATAGTGTTCTGGAATCATGATTCCACCTTCACCATGACTCTGTTACTGCCTCCAGGTGTGTTACAAAGCTGCAATAAAGGTGGGACCCAATGATCCCACCATTTCATTTACACAGATGTCGTTCAAGAATAAAGTGAAATATTCCTGTAACAGAAGTGCTGTGGAAAAGGGGTTACACTCTCAGAGTCAAGTCAGGAGCAATAATCTACTTTACAATATAATGTTGTGCCAACTTTATAAATCAAAATGTGTGCTTCATGAGTCATGCCTTAGGTTCTGTGAGGCCATTTATGCAACAAGATAACAACATGCAGATCGAGCTAAATGTGAAATACTGTAATGGGTAACCAGTGGTTTTGTGCACAGCCTTTTGTTGATAAAAACGTACTTGTTGAGTCTGTAAATGTGGATCTACCCACTATGGTTTTACACTGTCCCTGAAAACTTCTTGGTTTTCTGGAACCTGGGGTGGATATATTTGTAAAAGACAATAGAGATGGTGAAACTTGTACAGAAAACACCAAACTTTTAACTCACACTTTCATATGATTTCACATACATGATACTGTAAAAATGTTAGTGATAACTGCCCTAAATAGAACATTAACTGACAGTATACATCATCTAATAACTTAGCTAATGCTAATATTAGCTAATGTAATCCCGAAAACTTCAACACATTGTACCTTAAACTCTCCATTGTTACTGAAACTGTTTTTGTACCTGACTATGAACTTACATATTTTCATGCTAAAGCCTCAACCAACCTCTAGTGAACATTCATGTTTCATTTTTGATGCATATTATTACAGGTACTTTCTCGTTCTGTTCTCAATTAAAACACATCTATCAGATTTATCTAAAATCCTAAGCTCTGGTGCCATAAACCGTATGCTACAGTTTACTAAACCTAGTCCTTTTCCTCCTTTGTTTTCCTAAAGTGACTTTCCTGTATATTTTTACCACCACAGTGAAAGAGAGCAACAGTATCACCTGCACAGACAAGAGTAACTGTTGCTCATGTGGCATTTGTTGACAGAGGGGATGACGTGTGTTTCAGCTGAAATGCAGCTTAAAAATAAAGGTTTAAAATAATCTAGTCACTCCACTAGTGGATCTAAAGCACCGAATATGAATACATAGCACTTAGTCACAGACATGTGTATGTGTATTACCACCACTCTCTAAGTCTCATTTAATCACACCAAGCATATTTGACTTCATAACATGTCCCATAAAGGTATCATTCAAGTCACTGAGGAACTTTCTTGTGTTTTCATCAGTGCTATATAAGCTTGAAAGGAAGTGAGGGTAGATGAGACCATCGCTGCGTGGTCCCGTCAACGTTTAACCGGCCTAATCCTGCCTCACACAGGGCTGTCAGACCTACTTCTTCAGTAATAACCAATTAAAGAGAAGAAAACCTGGTGGTCTCTACAGTGTCACTCAGTGGGATCTCATCAGAGCTGGTCTGTCCAAGTAAGTACTCATCCAGCACCGAGTGAAAACTTCCAAACATGTCCCCACCAACCACTGTGCAAATGAGAACAACTTTACTCGCTTAATTATGTTTGTTGACACACTTTTTAATAGAGGGACAGGAAGAGAAATGAGCACAGACAGGGGTAACATTACCTGATGAATCAGAGCTGTCTACTTCTGATAACTTTATCATTTTATTCCCTATACTTGTAATTTCACCTCCTTATATTTTTCTAAGAAGGCTTGTTACTTTAGTTTTAGTGCATTCCAGGGGACTTATCAATTATGTTTATGTAGTATCATTGTGTGTCTCACAGAAGGATTTTCCAGGTCATGAGCACATTAATTATCACTGTGATGTGAATCTGTTTTATTTATAGAAGAAGCTTAATACAAACTAATCAAGTATGTGCAACCAGATAAATAAAACACTTTTCACTGCCTGTAAATGACATTTCTGTGAAGTCTGAACCCTCGCTGTAAAAACGTTCCTATTTTCTTGCTCTCTCCAAAAGGAAATACAATATACTAGCCTTGCTTTTTTAAATTATGTTCCCAAGACACATAAACTAATAGAAGACAATTAGGTGACTTGTAATTATTGCTCATAATGATCGGACATAAGCTCCAGGCTAATCAGGGACAGGACAATATACACAGTGCTATTAAGAGCAGCATATTGTTCATTGAGAGAACTGATAACACATTGAATGGACAAGATGTGAAAATGCCATTCATGTATTAGTGAGAATATTATTTTCACCTCATGCAGGCCGGCTACTTTAATAGGCACATCTTTTAAGATTTGTTGTGCTGCATTCAGGTTAAGTATGGAATGTAAAACTAGGAGGCCATACTGAAAAGTATTTAGCCCCTCGGAGGATTAAACACTGAAAATCTTAAAATTTATGTGAACATGATGATTTGTTTGTGGACAATAGATGGATGGATGGACGGATGGATGGACAGGTGAGTGGGTGGATGATGATGGATGGATGGATGGATGGACGGACAGCAGATGGTGGATGGACGGGCAGATGGAAAAGAAGGATTTTTTTAAAGGTTTCATCTCATTTAGATTAGATTAAGTTGGTCTGTCTGAGAGTGTTTTAACAGAAGTGTATCATAAATTTATAGCATCATTACGCTAATGCCATTAAAATGCAGTAATAGCATTGTCACCCCCCCAGCTGTATGAAGTCAGCTGTAATGGTTTGTTTCCTCTGTACACAGAGTGGGAGCAGATCAAGGAAAAACAGCTGAACCTTTAAGACGCTGTGTGTATTAGCATAACCAAAGAGCTGCGTAGGTGTAACGATCAGTACGTGTATTGAGGTAGCATGTCTGCTCTCCGTTTTCAAAGTGCCGAGTGTAAAATGAACCCTAGGCAGTGTGCATGTGGGTCAGCTCTGGTGATGTAGGCCTAGGTTAGCACACTGCTCAGAGCTCTCTTCACTCGACTCCAGCTGCCTCACGCTGTGTGCAGACATGGTGTGACACACATTCAGACGAAATCTGTGGAAAGCCACACTTCAACATATCTGACTTCTGCACTGGTAGGTATTACTTTCAGGGTTTTAATCTCCTGTATTTTCACCAGAAAAAGACAAATCACCAGTCAGCTGGGATATGAAATATGTAATAAGTCATAAGGTGGTGACGTTCAAAGCCAGTGTCCTGACCTAAAGCTACAGAAATGTGTTACTATTATAAAACCTTAGAATGATGTGTAGTTTGACCTATGCTTGTATGTAACAGGAATGACATAAACAAGGAACCATACACTGTAATTCATCAGCGCCTGTTAAAGTGCACCGTCCTTCCTCATCAGCCCGCTCTACTTCTCTAACCTGCTGTGTCGCCAATAATTCATTAAAGGTGACATTTTCATTGGATTTACAGACTGCAGTTCATCCTATAATTTGATACATCCACTCATAAACTTTTAGTCCTGCTGACAGTATGACTGCTGGTCCACAGGTGACATGTGCTACTATATTATTGTTAGCTAGCATTGCTAACATCAGTTGAAATTATTTTCCAGTGGAAAGTCTAGTCATATTAGGTAGCAGATTTTATTTTAAAACAGTGGGGCTTCTGGGTAATTATATTATATCCCAATAACTCACTCTGAAGGTGGTGAAAAAGCTACAACATATATGTGTAAATGGGGTTTGGGTTTATATTTAGAATTAAGGACAGAATTAGCCACTGCTGCTGACAACTAGCTAAGATCTGCAGGATTATCCTAATACTTAATACTAAATAAAATGGGTGACTTACATCAGTTGACACTATTTTACACTGTGGAGAGGCTGGCAATATTACTTAGGAGGCTTTAATTTTAATAAAATGGTAGGCACATGATCCTAGCATCTATGTCGATGGCAGAAAAACAAAACCTCCTATTTGCACCTTGATGAGAAAACACAAAAGGACTTGCTGTTTTCCTGCAAAATTCTATTTGGTCATGAAACCCAATAAATGATTCACTGCTTTTGGACTGTAGTAACTTTTAAATATAACATTCTGCAAGAAAATACGAGATATATATAATTTTTTTTTTTGGTTTTATTCTCCAGTTATCAATGTGCAAAACTATACCATGCTACATGATATGTATCCACAGTGCAATTTGGATAAGTGTGTGTTTGTCATACAGGTACATTGAAAACATATCCTAAACAGTGGAACTTATAGTGTTATGTGTTTTACAGCTACTACTACAAAAAAAAAAAGTTATTAAGACCTCGACCAGTTGAGTGCATTTGTAATATTCTTACTACACAAATGGACAAGATCCAGGATCTTCTGAGCAGCCAAGAATTACCAGTATCACAGAATGTGATGTGATGAGAAACTCAAACAGACGGACTGAACAATTCTAAGTGCCAGAGAGAATGATTCTTCCATGAGTCTGACAGGAGAGTGTGTGATAACAGATAATGCATTACTGCAAATTACAGGCTACAAATATAGAGGAATTAGATCCGGTTGTATTATTCATTAAGTTTTGTATCTTAACTTTAACTAAACCGTGCAGCATTTCTTTGTTTAATTTTTTTCCACAGGTATTGTAGGAATTATAGTTCCCCTGGGAAATGTTGTTGGCTATAGTGTATATAACTGCAATCTTAAAAGTGTTTTAAGACATATTGTTTGGTTAAAATAGTTTTTACTATTTGAGCCTGACAGGAGAGCATGTGACAACAAATGATAAAGTGGTGCAAATTCCAGCTATGGATTAGACCCAGTTTTGTTATTAAGTTTTCTATTTCAAGTTTAATTAAAGCATGGAATGATTGTTTTCTACAGGTAAAGCTTCAGGGACTTATCTTGGGACTAATAGTTCCCAGGGAAAGTTTGTTGAATAGGTTTGAACAGAAACAGCTTGAAGAATAATAATTGCAATCCTGAGGGTGTTTTAAGCCACATTGTTTGGTTAAACTCGTTTTTACCCTTTGTATTGATTGTTTGGTTAGTTGTAAGCACCGCAGTCACACTTGGCTTCAGACCAATGTGCCAACACCATTTCGTGGGTCTTCGTTTTCAATGTGAAATGTGTTCTGATTCCACTGAGACGATAGCGCACTAATGAGGCTTTTAGCGGGGCATTTTGTTTTAGTTGGATTTAATTGTGTGTAAAAATAAAAATACAAGTTTACCAACTCACCCACTGATCGGAAACAGAATGGACATATTTGGAACTAATCAAATTTGTTTTTGGACAAAAGATTCATGGCTTGTCTCATATTTATGTTGTACTCTTGCTTAATGTCAATAATATATTTTTGTTTGATAATTAACACAATAACTTTGTTAGATGTATATTTATATTTATTGATTGTTTGATATATATATATATTAGATCTTCTGTAGGTACCAAAAATCAAAGGTTAGCCATACATCAGTAATAGGTTTGGCATTTGTTTAATGCAATAAAACCAAACCCTGTCAACAACTCCTCCAACATAAAGCGCTTTTCAGTGAGCTTCTTCTACAGTTTTTTTTGGCATGCCATCCTGTTTTATTACATTTTCTCAGCCAAATATTGATGGCTGCTCACTATCAGACTGTCACATTCTTTGGACCTGAGCTGTATTAAGTTATGTAAGCATAAATCTGTCAGGCCAAATTCTTTCTGTCAGATACACTGCAGACCTAGCCTCTGTAAACTCACCAATATCTCCGCTCCTCCAAGGTTATTGAAACATGCCGTGTTTAATGAGTAATTTGTTTCCATGAAAGCAGCAGGTCTTGCTGTCAGCTCCCATTGAGATGAAATAAAATCATGCTCAAATTAAAATAACAGCTACTTTGTTAACAGCAAGCTTCGATGGCTGTAGACTTTATAAGGAACTTGCTGACAGTAACAGAGGTGCCAGTCACAACAAAGGATTGGACAAGGGTCTCTTGGACTATAGATCTTTTACAAAGAGCAGAGAAGAAAAAAAAATCTGTCACTACCTCATAGCTCCTCGAGGACCAAAACTCAAAACGAAGCAAAACACTGAAGAAATTCAACGACTCCTGGAGAATAACTGACAAAACTTTAAAGCTGAACTAGGCAGGATTTTTCTGTTCAAATCCAGCCTTCTATGAAACAACCTGTCCCCGATGACTGTCACACTGTAGATACATTCCATTAATCCAAATTAAATTCTGCTGAAGTACTGACACTAGTGGTAGCTCTTCCCTACAATGAGGAAGTGACAGAGACAGAATTAAGAGTCAAATATGCATCTCAAACAGGAAGTTACCACAAGATTCTCCTGCTGTCTCTTTGCTTTGGTATTTATTTAGTGATGCACAGTAAAGATTGACTTTTACCCCATTTATAATAATACAGTGAGGTATTTTCCTGTTTTTAAAAAATATTGTTCTTAAGACCCTCATTGTACTAAAAATCTCTGCACACACTACAATGTAAAAACAACAACAGACTGGTACTAAGCTTCAGGCAAACCATTGTTTGGGGTGGCTTTAGTCAAAGTTTATGACAAACTGAGTTACAAACTTACTGGTAAGTTAACTTTTTTGATTCGGGTTTCTGAAGTAGTTCTTGCTATAGTGTCGGTAGAAATGTCCCTGCTGACCCCCGTCTATCTGCAGTTGGTAATGAATAAATTATATTTCTATATGTGATATCTCAGAGGTCTGTTCAGAACAAAAAGCAAAAAAAGGCATGTGTGAATCACACCTAACCTAAAGAGAAATGTGCATTTTACTAGTGTGGACAGGACATTTATGTTACTTTTCCACTGCATGGTACCAGCGCAGCTTGCCTCAACTCTACATGGTTTGGTACAGTTTTCACTGCAATTGGAATCACCTCGTCACAATTGAGATGGGTGTGGTCAGCAGAGTTGAAACTGTCATGACGTTTTTAGGTAACATAAGTCTCACTTGGTATAGTAAACAGTAACGCCGCTATACTCTTTTGTAGGTCTGTGGCTTTTTGTCATAGAAAAGCTGAAACAAGAGAGCCAGAAATGGATACAAACAGTGAGACCAAACCTTTGACAAAAAAGGAGAGTTATGAAAGCCATATGGAAGTATGAAGCTGAAGACCAGCACGTGTGTTGACAATCCCTCTGACCAATCAGTGGCCAGTAGTGAAATTTCAGTGCTGACTCAGCCGGAGAGAACCTCATTGGAGGTGGCACGAAAAAATAGTAGAGTTACCAGATACAACCTGCAGTGGAAACATGCTTAAACCGTGGAGTCTCATCGAGCTGAGTTGTGCTGGAAAGGTGCAGTGGAAAAGTGGCATTATTTACACTTCTCACAGAACATCACTGACCACTGCTGTCATAACAATGAGCTACAGGAATGATGTTGACTCACCCAGCCCCGCCTTCCCAATAATCATTTGGGGCCAAAAGGATGGAAAAATGGAGTATTATTGTATCTGCATTATCTGAGAGTCACATACACCTTGAGTCATGTTTTCCAAAGGTTTAGGGGGTATTTTGGTTATTCTGTCTAAATCCCTGTAACGTCAAGACTGTGCAGCAAGCACCGCTTCTCTGTACGCTCAATAAAACACTAATGGTCCCAAAGTTCATAAGTATCCTATAGTGGGCGTTGTTTAACAAGAATCACACCTTTAATCAGATGTGTCATAATTTGTTCCTTTGGTTTTGACTTCATAGCATTGTTTTCTGTGTGTATTTCAATCAGCATCCCAGTCAAAAGCTCCCAACTGTATGTCTTTTAACTGATGAAAGTATTTATTGTGCTCATGTTGCTCTCCCTTGAATCCTTCTTACTTTTCTTTTGACCAACTAGCCGACATTATGAGACTGAAATTGAATATTACTCAACATTATTGCTGCTGATGCCTTGATCAAATCTGAAGGATAAGGTTCAGTTATTACATAAGCTATTGCACTGAGGATGAATGGAATCCACCCAGTTCTGTATGTTGTGTAAATCTTGGCATGCCTCCCTGCCCTCCGAGACCAGTGCAGTATAACACAGTGGAGTGCTGCTGGATAATCTAACACACTGAGAGAAGATGGGAGAGTTATTTCACATATTGATGGAATTGATTTTCAGGCCTGAATGGCCAAGTGCAATTACAGTGCCCTTCGGCATGGGGAATCGACATTGCATGAGAAAGGAAAGATGGGGATTGCAAGTAAAAGTGAATTCGTCAGCAATAAGGTTCTGGCCCTGTTTCCAAGATAAGGTCTGCCTGTGTCATTGGCTCTGTTTAGATTGAATTCATCCTCTTTTGATGTTTTTTTTTTTTTTGCTTATTCTACTCTGTCACACTGTCCCTGCCTTCATTCAAAGTCCCGTTTCCAGCAAAATGTGGAATCATTTGGAAGTCTAAAATTTGCATCACATCTGAATAATGATCACATTTCATTTCATTGCGTTGTGGCAGGCTCTGCTCTCCCCTTCTTCTTTTTCTTCTGTTAGCTTGCCTTGTCTAACTCTTCTGTGCTCTTTGTATCCCTCCTATTTGATTTGTAAAATGAATGATGGGCCTGGACCAGCCTTGAGTCTCACCCTGGCATGGATACAAGCCCTGTAATCCCAGCATGCACTGCTCCAAAGGCAGGGGGAGAAGCAGCACTGGAGGCCATTGGCAGATTGGCAGATGACACATAGGCTCTATCACAGGGCTGACAGTGGTTTGAATAATTGAGTAAGCAAATGTGCATGTTTCTCCTTGCCAACATACATTATGTGTGCATGGATCAGTGTATGCGGCTGTGTGTACTCTGTGGCCTGAAGCTATCAGCCTGTGAACACGCTCACACTGTTCACAAGGTGTGGTTTGCAGCTCAGTTAAAGGCACACTGAATTTTTTATGCTTAGCAGTGATACAGAGAAACATTCCATGCTGCAAACAAGAAAAACTTAAAGTATTGAAATTTAAATTGATGAATCTTAATACAGTTTAAACTTCTTCTATTCTCACTGTGCAGTTATCATCAACAGGCAAGCTGTAGAAATCCAAAGTGTTTTCCTTTTCCACACTGTGAACATGTTTATTTTCATGGAGACTGACTCACATTTGGAAACAGCCTCCACTGGCCATTCCAAGAACTGCAGGTTTGGACACTTCCACATTATCTTTATTTTTTTCAGGCTTGAAGGATGAAGCTTGGTGGAAGAAAAGTTAGGGAGATTTAGGGGAAACTGCACCAGTGTTCTTGCATAGGTTGATTGTGTTTTGCTATGAAAGAGGCCCTGTTCTTATCTACCTTAACATGCGTCTTGGCTGATCTGATTGTGGAAACTCTAAGTACATCCATTCATTCCTGACATTGTAATAAGTCTGCGCATGCATCTGCACTGATACCATGTGATCCAATCTCACTTCCCTACCATCCATACAAATATACAAGCTCTTAATAACATAACTTAATAACAGAAAATGTAGTGGAAGCTTTCATTTCCTACAGGCCTTATGAATGTGATGCAGGATGCTTAAGTTTAACAAACGGGTTTTGCTCAAAGACAGTTATTGAAATTGACTTGACTCTCACCCAATCAGTGATGAGAAAATCAAGTGATATGCCTTAAATTATATCAAAATTAGTTCGTATTAGTTCTATTGTTTAAAGACACACTTCAAGTGATGATTGAACCTTCAAGTTAGGACATTAGTGACTTCAGATTTTTTCAGATTTTTCAATAAAGTCGAGTCGTCGTGTGATGATGTCATCACATTGGCAGCAGAGGAACAGCACAGACACACAGCCGTTCAACAATGAGCAACTAGTACTAATGTTTACTAGAACACGACCGATGTAGTACAACTGTACAAACATAAGCATCAACAGTGCAAATAAAACATAGGCTAACACCTTGGATTTTCTTTTAAATTTATGTGAACAACATAAAGGTGGAAAAGGTTAAAGGTCTGCAGTCAGCGTGTTTGAGAAAAGAGTGCATTGTCTGCATGAAATAACTGAACACAATAATGCAAACACACTGTCTGTCCACATTATTCAGTATTGGCATTTCCATGGTTTACTTAGGTCAGAGTTTTTCTAGATCACAGTCAGTTTAATTTTTTTTTTTTTTTTTTTTTTGTGGAGTTATTTAACCCGCCCTGTAAATAAAGCAACATTTTTTGGACTTGCACCAACCCACCCTGGGTCTGCTGATCCTCACATCACTACCTCACGCTCCATGTTTTCATGTAGAAAAATTAGAGTATTGACATGAACTGAATGAAGCCTCAGCGCTGTGGGAGGGAGAGAGAGAATAACACGTACACAACATGTTGACTCCTCCAAAGTAATGTCGACTTGTGCCACAGACATCGATGCTTTTATGTTAACGCTCTACTTCAACTTCCTAAAATTTGTTTATGAAACTCGTCAAGATTATACGATTAAGATTATATTTATCTTATTTATCCAGAAAAACAAATGGCAGAGCATTGTTTCTGTGGCAGAGTGTTTCATGGAGCACTACACGGGTGAAGCATTCATAATACATCACTGTGGGCTTTTAGAAATGTTTGGAGGGTTTTACAACACAGGAGTTTATAGCAAGGAGGCGCCACAATTTTCTGTCTGGTAAACAGTCGATGCCATTGATTTCTTAGTTGGCAAAGGGATTCGAACCTATACCACCGAAATGACTAGAGCCTAGATCCCGCGGCTACACTACTATAGGACTGTGTTGAATGGAGGCGCCCCCTGAACCTCCTGATGTTTCTCCGGTGGTGATTCCTCTGTTGCCCGAGTGGTGGTTAGCACCAAAGAAGCTACAAAAAATGTGGAGATACTCTTCTGGTCAGCAGGCTTTGTGTAAGTTTAGCGCTTGGGCATGATTATCGATGAAGTGGAAAATCATTTGAAGTTGTTTATGAAAAATTTCATGCAGAAAGTGGCCTTTTAAATGCTATTTTCACCAATGACAGGGCTCATTTTTCAGCGTCACAGGAAATCCGCACCAACGAGAATTTGCAAGATCAATGGCGTATAAAGGAAAAGGACCAAAAAACAGCGAATTTCGGCATATTACAGCAAAATTACTAGTGTATTTTCACTGGTAATTTTGCTGTAATATCTCGAAGTTTACCTAAATCTGAAAATTGGCAAGTAGGCGCTGCGCCTTTATGCGACTGTTTGGGGAGAGCCCTGCAACACAGAGAACACAAGCTGAGCTCATTCAGCACATTTGTGTTCAGACTGTCAAACGAATGGACCCAGACCTCGAAATGTGGTCTGAGTGATTGGTTCTTAATGTGTTTACGTCTTACATTAGAGCTGTCCAATTGTGATAGATTACTCAGGATGTACTTCAGAGCTGATTGAAAACAGGCCTATGTGGTTAACAGTGGATAATAACCATGTCTTTAAAGTGAAACCGGTGCCAAATGTGTGCACTTTTACCTATCGTCAATACTATTTTCTCCAAGAGTCATTCTGTTCTCGTTTTATTTTTATTCACAAATGTTCTAGTGGTTCCCCCATTTCTAAGATTTTGTGGCTAACTGAAGACATTGATTGAGTCAGAATTTCTTGAGATTTTGTTTATGGAATTAAATTCAGAACAACTGTAGAGATTTTTCAAGTGATTACACAAATATTTGATTAATAATTCCATTTACTGCTTTAAAAGCAGTAGTTTAGCAGTAGTTCATCCATTATCCCTTGCTCCATAAGTAGCTCTGCCCTTTTGTCCAAATATGGTCACTTCTAGTTGGTAACTTTTAAAAACCAAAGACAACAGTGACCAAACCCCAAGCTACTGCATTCCATCACAGTAACTCACCTTATACATGGTCTATGGTTTATATGGACAGTGGGACAAAAAAAAAAAAAGTGTCATCAGCGAAAGAAAGCGACGCTGTCTTACATCGTGCAGCAGCAGATAACCTGTACACCGTCCATGACCACTTATACACACATCAGTTGTCCCAAACTTTCCTCAATTTTTCAGCAGTATAACAGTACAGTGCTATTTTTTTTATTTTTCTGCTGAGTAACAGCGAAAATTCTTCGTACAACTTGTCAAAAAAAAAAAAAAAAAAAAAAAAAATGGTAACACAGTTGACAGTCACTCGAGGGGTTCTGGACATACGGGCAAAAGAAAAATCAATCAAGACAATGTCAGACTCAATAGTGCAAGTGCAACGAACACGAGAGCATCAGTCGTCTTTATCTAAGGATTCAGCGCACAGCTCCAGTCAGGATACTGACTTTAGTATGTGTGCTGCCTCCGTTTATGACATTTCATTTCATTTGTGCCAAACATAATGGGCCCATGTTGTCACAGTACCAGGCCATCCTGAAGAGAGAGAGAGAGAGAGAGAGAGCTCCAGGCAGCCTCTGGTTCCCTGGGGGCCCGCAGACCCACAGCAGCTCTGTGAGGAGGAGATGAGCAGGAAGTAGTGGGTGTGACAGACAGGTGGACCATATTTAATTAGTCACATTACCCTGTTAGTCATAGGTCTCTAGAGCCAACTACTTAGAGGAGCTTCCTCCTCTGAAATGCATACAAACACAAAGGCTTGTTTTATTAAACCTGCGAGGACCTTCTGCTGACTATATCCAGTCTCCATCTGCTCAGTCGTAACCTCATATCGTTACCAAAGCACATACAGCGTTTTAGTAGTTTTCTATTTTCACTTCATACTAATTATATAAGATTCAACTTCCCAGTTTTACCATTTATTTATCCAACGCCTTGATTCATTCACTTGTTCTTGGAAAATTCAATGGATCCATGTACTGCAGTCAGGTTTTACAATACAAAGAGTAGGCATGACTTTATGAATTCTTAGTTTAATAATATACCTTTAGTTTTTAACAGTTGTGAATGCAGCATGATCATATGGATAAGCATGAGTTCATTTCCATGCAAACAGATTGCAGGTATTCATCCCCTTAGATCAAATCACACTCACACTGAATAATGAACAATGAACTGAACAATGTTGTGAATGTATTAAAAGACAAATACATGTTATAAATCAATTCCTTGGTCCTGGAAACATACGCTCATGATTTGGATTCCTGTCATCAATTTTTCTGCGGTTACTTGAGGTGGAGTGGCTGTTATCTCAGTGTCAGTACTTTCAGTTCCATTATCAGACTATTTGCCGAAAAAAAAAGGAAAAGAACAGTGGGTGTAAATACTAGATCTGGAGGTAATATGTTCCAGAATGAGGTCATGAACACCGATCAAATATGATGGATTTAGAAATGAAGCTTTTGTAAATAGCGAGAAACTCACAAAACTCACAAAAACTGCCTTATGTTTCCATGAAGCACTAGAATCCAGATCTAGATCCAGACCATCTTCCAGGAGGTCTGACATATACAGGTCTACCTTTTTTTTTTTTTTTTAAATGTCCAACTTGAAATGTACTGTAGTTTTTGAGATGTAACTGTGGACAAATGTACAGACAGACTGACCTGATTACTCTATTGATTAAAAAATATAATCTGAAATTTGTGACATTTATTGTGCAATAATTCAACAACGAAGACTATGCTATGCTTTATTTGCAGCCTTTGCAGTTTCATATGTCTCCTGGTTTTGTTAACTTTTTAATGTTAGATGTTAGACCAAAGTCCTCAACAGTTACTTCTGATCTACTCTTCTAAACCTGCTTTTATAATTCACGTTCCTTACAGAATAACATTTTTTTTAACCAATTTTAATCAAATCATCTCACTCTCACAAATGTAAAATCAGCATAAACTTGTATAAAAACAGATGATGATGATGATCTATCATCACTAAATGACATAGGCTCAAAAAATACAGACAGAATACAGATATTTTGATTTTTTTAAAACGGAATTATGCATTTTCAAACACTTCCCTGTGGTCTACATGAACTGTAAAGGCTCTGTTTGGCTCTGAATTCTTCATTAATTCAACTCCACAGGTCCATCTTCAACACTATTTCTCAGTAATGACACCAGAAAGGTGGTT
>JAPSES010083557.1:2060-20175 GCA_029822895.1 Maxillicosta whitleyi | reverse complement strand
AAACACAGTTGTTGAGGCCGACTCCATAACGTGCACTGGTTTTTCTTAATCTGATCATAAACTTTATTTTTACTATTTCCTGTTAAACGTGTCTTTTATGTGTTTTAATGGTTTAATCTGGTAACTGTGTTTGTTATTTGCTTAAGGTTCATGGTGGTAGGGGTGGTTATCTGTCTGTCCGTCCGTCCGTCCGCATCCGTCCACATCCATCCATCCATGAAACAATGCAACTTACCATCTTGGAGTCACATTCTTGTAGAACTTCACTCTTCAAGTCCTCCAGATCCAGTGATCCACCTCCGGGTCTTTTCTCCTTCTTTTGCCTCAGAATGTCCCATGCTCTCATTCTGGACTCTATGGTCTTTTTCAGAGCCACCATCTTCTGGTGTTCTCTGTTAATGGCCGTTTCATTGGGCTCTATCGTCGTCGGTTTCCTCAGCTCCTCCAGGGTCCTTCTGAGGAACGCCTGGGAGGCTTTGGACTCTAAGTCCAGGTCCAGATCCTGGAGCAGGTTCCACTCGATGAGGCTGAGGCTGTTGTAGAGTCCGGTTTCCATGTGGGTCAGACTGTCCTCCATCTGCCTGAGTCTCTGCCGCTCCATCGACAGCTCAGATGGGTAAATGTCGCTGGAGATCACGTGGAGTTTGGAGTTGGTCTCGTTAACCAGCTCTCGGATCACAGGGAACTGGACCAGGAGACTCTGGCTGATCTTGTACCGCTGCAGATCCCCGGGGTGGTCCTTGACGTGGCGGACCTGCTCCTTTATGTTCTCCTTCAGGTCCTCCACACACTGCCTCAGGTCCAGATACTGCTCATGGTCCTGGATCTTCATTTCCATCGCAGACATTTTACTCTGGAGTTCAGAGATGACGGACTGGAGGTCCCGTGTCTTTTCCTGAGGAGTCCACGGTTTCATGAAGTCCAGCTGGGTTTTATACTCGTGGATCATGTGTTTGAAAGGTTCTAAAGCCTGAAGGTACTCGGTGGTGATGGGGAACCGGTGTCTGTTCAGGTCCACCAACATCTGCCTCAGGGTTTTCTCAATGGTGACCAGGTTCTGCCGTCCTGGAGTCATCTTCTGGATGAGTTCGTCCAGCTCCTTCTTGTTGGTCTTTTCGTGGACGATGATGTCTCTGATGTCCTCCTGGAGGTTGGTGAGTTTATCGAACAGCTGGCAGTTCTCGGTGACGCTGAGCTCAGAGGAAATGTCTTTACTCTTCATGAGAAGGGCTTCGCAGACCGCCGCCTGCCTCTCAGCTTCGGCCTGGGTCTCCTGGACCAGACGAGCCTGCCGGTCCACTTCTGCAGGACTCTCTGGACTCCTGAAGTCCTCTCTGCTCAGATGAGACACTGTCCAGGAGTCCAGGTCGGCCATCTGCTGGGACAGCTTCTCCCTGGTCTGCAGCCCAGACTCAGTGTCTCTCACAGCCTTGGACAGTTTCTCCGTGGTGGACTTGGACAGTTCTTCCAGGGACTTGAGGGAGGAGACCACCATGGGCACCTCCTCAACCTGGTCCAGCTGTGGGAGGAGCTCCGTCACCTCCTCCACCAGAGCCTCCAGCTGACCCTCTTTGGTTATAACCTCTGACTGCAGCTTCTTCAGGTCTCGGAGCTGACGATGAACCTGAAATCAGACAATGAGAAAATTCAACCTCAGTCTCACAGAAATGATTCACCCGCACAGACGCAGTGGTACTTTTATGGCCCAATTATTCAACCTTTCTTAAGTGATTTATCACCATTTACGATAATAGGAAGTAGGAAGTAAATCAACTAAATCAACTTTAATTACTAAACCAGTTCAAGAACACACCTTTAAACTGGATTTTCTTGTATTCATGCCTTGAACATAGTGTTCGGATTGAACGGGCACGTGTCCGCCATCTATTGGTGGGAGGTGGTAACAATATTTGGAAACTATCTGGAGTTATTATGGTCTGTTTCAGTCAGTTACCTGTCACATTATTGTGACTTTGGCACTTAAAAGTTTGCATTTGTTTCTATCTGTCTTTTTCTGTGCATTTGCTTGTTGAATGTTGCTGCTGTTAATGGATACTTCCCCACAGTGGAATAAATAAATAAAGCCTTGTCTTATCTTATGTTAAATTTTCACATCTCTGTAGTTTATTATTTTATTTATTATTTTCAGCCTTTACTGCTCTGTTAAACATGTTTTTCTTACATTTCCTTCATGTGTTTTCATCTTTATCTGTGTGAGGTGATAAGTGAGTGAATAACCACCTCCTCTGGGAGCAGAGCCACCCTCCTCCTCCGGCCCTCGATGTCCACCTCTGTCTTCCTGGCCCAGGCGAGGCCGTCCCTCATCACCGTGGTGATTTTGTCCATGATGGGGCTGCTGCTGTTCTGGGTTTGGGAGGAGACCAGCTCCTCTGTGTGCTCCAGTTGTGTTTTCAGGCCTCGCAGCCCCTGTTGTACGTCTGTGTTTTCCTTTTCCCACTGTGAGCTGCTGAGGAGCTCCTCCGACAGCCGCTGCAGGTGGACGTACTTCTGCTGGGCGGCGTTCACCTCCGCGTTGGCCTCCATCACCTGCTGCGTCCTCTTACAGTTCCACTGAGCGTCGGATGGAGACTTGGCTTGGAGGTCTTTGGAAATGTTCTCCAGGTGTTTGTGCAGGGTGGATATCTCTGACAGAAGGCCGGCGCTCTCACGGGACTGGGTGTTTCTGTGATGGAAGGACTTCTCTACAGCTCTCTCCAGGTCTCTCCATTCCTGCTGCAGGTTCTTCAGCTGATTTTGTGCAGCCGCTCGCTCAGATCGGCTGAAGTGGGGACTCAGTCTGGTGAAGATCAGGAGCCATTCTCCCAGCTGGGTCCTCCTGTCCTCTATGTCCCTCTGTAAGGAGCGCAGACACTCGGCCTCCGTAGAGCTGCTCTCACCTGGACAACTGAAGGAAACGGCAAAACAGGAAACATAACGTTAGATGAAGCTGGTCTGGTCTAATGCCCATAGTCTAATACACATAGTTTGGAAACATCTGAACTCTTATCGCCTTACAAACAGAATTTCAGGGGACTTGTTTCCAGTTGGAATCATTTCAATGTAACATAAGACAATAGATTAGATTAGATTTGTGCTGGTTTTTATACTTTTATGATTTTATTTATCTGTTTTTATCCTATTTTTACATGATGCTCTGTTAGAACATGGTGCTCTTATTCCTGCACTGTAGCTGTCATATTTATTTAAGTATCAGGTTTTATTGTTAGTATTTCTTTAAGTGATCACTGTTTTTAGAGTTTTTATTAGGGCTCTATACTGTTGGTCCTGAGCACAAATTTCGTTTAATGTACGTGGAATGACAATAAACCTGGATCTGAATCTGGGATTAGATTACATTACATTAAATTCAATTAGATCTCAGATAAATTTGGGTTCCAGTAGCAGCATATCACCGAATGTACACGTATATATAAGAAATATTACAAGACAAAAGGAAAATAAATAGTATAAAAACACAAGTGTAAAATAGGCAGTTGTGCATCAGAGAGTAAAAGTACAAATAATGTTAATATAATAAAGTAATGATGCTATATTATTGTCATATGCTGTGTGTGTGCAGTTTAATAATAGCAGAACAAATACTACTACTACTAATAATAATACTAATAAAGTAATATAAGTATTAAGTAAGAAGGAGAGGAAGCAATAAGAACACTAAATTAACAACAAACATTGTAAATTGGTGTAAATAATAAACATGACACCACAGACACATAAAATCAAGTTATGATCAGTAAACAGCAAAAGTACGACATCATTTATAACCACTGTTTCATTTGCTTTTGCTCTTCTTCTATCTGTAGCGATGACAGTTTGTACTAAGCACATAAATTAAACCACACCCTTCACTCTTTGTAAAACCATGTGACTGCACTGACGTTGCCATGGCGTCCAGCTTTGCGCTCAGGTTCTTCAGGCTGGTCTTGGCTGCCTGTTCCTGTTGGTTGTAGTCGTTGACCAGCTGCAGCTGAGCCTCTTTACTCTGGATGATGGCGGTTGCGTCCTGGACGGCGGTGGACCACTGGTTCTCAACGCGTTCCAGAGCGTCCGGGTCCCCAGCACCAACACTCCTCTGCTGGGAGAGCAACGACAACTGGGCCAGGGCCGCCTCCCTGCACTCCTGCACCCACAAACGACACAGTAACACAGGACTGTTACCAAACATTTATATTTGAGCGTTTGGACAACTCATAGAAATACTTTGTTAGACTTTGACTTTTGTCGCTACTGATTTTGTTTTCAGACACATTCCTCTTTTTATTCCTAATTATGCACATCAGTAATCACCTTTCACCAGGTACAGTGTTCACATACTGAGTCTGAGTCATTAATTTAAGGCCAACATTGTAATCATAACGGCACAAAACTGGCCTTTACTGGACATGTGTTCATTTTCCTTGTGGTGTCAGATCAGAATCAGAATCAGTTTTTTTTGGCAAACAAACAAGGAATTTAACTCCAGGTAAATGTCAGCATTCACATATAAAATTAATACAGTATATATAGAAAAATATAGAATAATGAATAGCACATTTTATTATTAATATTATTGGGGTTTTTTTGTTTTTTTTTTATCAAACTCTAAAAACAAACAACTGGGTATCTTAGTTGTTTACACCACTGGCTTTGGTGCGGAAGACTGCTGGTTTGAAACCCAGGTGGGCCCTTGGGTAAAGGTCCTTTAGCTATACATCCCTATACCTGTAACCACAAGGGGGCAGTGTCTCATTGTGCCGGTCTCACAGAGGGTTGTGTCAGGAAGGGCATCCAACGTAAAATAAAACCTGTGCCAAATCAACATGTGAATGTGGTTGACTGTGACGTCCCCTGAAGGGAAAAGCCCAAAGAAACTTACTATAGAACTGTAAAAACAGTGTGAGATCAAACAGTAAAAAGATCAGTTCTAGTATTAAAACAAACATTGTCGTATGAAAGGATAATAGTGTAATCCAGAACAGGTGCAGTCCACACTGTTGGTTCAACACAGGGACTGCCTGTTTGGCTCTGTCACGCCTACTAGAGGGAGGAGCTTGAACAGACCGAGCCCAGGGACCAGATTCAGAGGTTCTTCAGTCCAGATGTTTGGTTGAAGTGTGGAACTCATCTCACCTGAGCCTCCTCCACCTGCAGAGCCATGGCCGACGGGCTGAGCGACGCCGGCTGGTTCTTACAGCTCAGGACTTTAGAGTTCAGTTGGGTCAGGTGGTCCTCCTGCTCGGTGGTGGATGTGATCAGAACCTCGGCAGCTTCGACGGGTTTACCCTGAAGAGACACCGCAGTGAGTCTGGAGTCTTTGCAGACAACATGTGTGTGAACAGGTTCCGACAAGTTCAGTCTGATACTAGTCATTAACTTTTTAACTGAAGTCATTTAAGAAGCAGACATTTTCACACGCTTTAGCAGACGCTGGTTAAGGCCCCTGTACACACATTTACTTAGGCCGTTATATAAAAACACTAAGTACAAGCACGTCGCTGACACTAGATCATCTGAATACCTCTAAAACTTGACTGTTGGCTCCGGTTCCTGCCAGCAGCTGTATCTCTGAGAATATGTCCTTCATGGCTGATCCTTCCGGTTCCTCCAGGATGAGGTCTTCTGTCTCAGTCTGGGTATCAGTAGACTTCAGAGCTGCCTGCAGTGGCTCCTATTGTGAACGCAGACTATTAAGTCACACTGAAAACTCTGACCCACTAGTGCATACTGTACGGTGTTTCCCCTGAGCATCATCCAAGACGTCTGACTGCTTTGAAATCGAATTTCCACTCCAGTCTCACAGTGTTTACGTCGTAAAATAATGATTTCACACATGAGCAGACTTGTATTTCTGCCCTGAGGCAAAGATGCTGTTGGAAAGCTGTGAGGTTGTAAATGTTACAAAACAATGTATAATTTGTTTTACATACACTGGTAGTAGACGTAGTTATGCATCCAACAGTAAACATTATGTAAAATTATGTTTTCAATGCATGAATTATGTAAAAGCTTAACATATTTCAGAAGCACAACATCACAAAACAATGTCAGACAAGTGCAAACGTATAAATGTATATGTATTAGACTCATAACAGAGGATGCAGGTACACTGTACAAACCTCCCAGAAGCAAAAATAGTCTATATTTAGTATTTGTTCTCAGGACATTTTCTATGTGCAGCACTATGTATAGTACTCAATATATAAAATGATCTAGTACTGTATTAAAGGAGCACTTCCACTGCAATTGAACACAAACAGCTGATTCAACTGGGGGTGTGTTCAAAATATTTCGTCGCAAGCCTCTTCGCGATACAGAGGCGTCAGTATCGATATTTCACATGCAACAAATAATTAGTTTACTAAGTTTGTGAAACGGCATCTGACTTTGCTTTTTTTAAGTTTATCAAAGCCATCTTTATTTGTGCACTACAGCCAAGTTCTAATGCAGTGTTTTACATGAACTACAGTGGAACTGTTGCCCTACAGCAAAATAAAAAATAACATTAGGGTATACATGTGTCTGTTTTGTATAAAATGTTAAAGGAAAAACTAAATAAATAATAAAATAAAAATAAATAATAAATAATAATAATAAAAAAAATAGGTCTAAAGTATCAGGATGAATATCACGTTGAATACCATGCACCAGAATGCACATATATCACAATATGCATCATATCGTGACCCCTGTATCGGGATATGTATCGTATTGCAAGGTTGTTGGTAACATCCACCCCTGGATTCAACTGGTTTTGACTCTTTAAATAACAGGCTGTAACTCTGATGGTAAATGTGCTGACAATAAATCATACCCGCCCTGCTGATACAAGTCCAAAAACAATTCTATAAAAAGACACCGACTGTTTACAGACGAACAATAAGATACTTAATAATGTTACATTTCAAATCCAACAGGCTTTTACTCAGGGGACAATTTTAAGAGTGTGTTCCGACACCTGTGTTCTCTACAGTTCTATCATTTCTTCCATGTTTCATCTGCAGTCGTTTATTAGTTCTCCACTGATGCTGCACTACCGACCTGTACCTTTTCTATTTGCTTATACATTTTAAATAACCTTTTTTTCCTACATTATAAACTTGTGACTGTGTAGCTTAGTGGTTTACGCCACTGGCTTTGATGCCGGTTTGAGACCCAGGTGGACCCTTGGGAAAAGGCCTTTTACACTATACATCCCTATACCTGTAGCCACAAGGGGGCAGTGTCTCATTATTCTGGTCCCAAATAAAATTGTTGTGTCAGGAAGGGCATCCATCATAAAAACCTGTGCCAAATCAACATGTGAATGTGTCGCTGCCCGGTCAAAAAAAACAGCCGGTATATAAATGTTGACTTTTTCCTACATTCCAGCTTTTCAGTTCCGGTTCTGGTCGGATCACTGTGGATTTTAGGTTGGAAACAGACCCAACCCTTTAATCTCACTTTTAACCCAGAGCATATCATAAAACTCATTGGTTTCTTATATTATTATTATTATTATTTTTTTATCCTGATGTATATTTTATTCACTGACTGTTTTTAAACCAACTACAGTTATTTTGTTTTATTGTCACACATTTTCAGTCTTTTTCTTTTCTCTGTATTGTTTGTATAAAAGGTTGAACATGAATAAAATAGTTTATATAAAGTCTTACCTGTGACACATCCACACCCTGAAGCTCCTCATCACTGGTGATGATTGTTGTTGTTATAGTTGTTGTTGTTATTGTTGTTGTTGTGAGTGGAACATTTTGTCTTTCCACCTCGGCCGTCTTTTCTTTTTCTTTCTCCTGAACTGCCATCCTCTGCTCGTCCTTCCTCTCCTCTGTCTCTTTAAGAACCACACTGGGTTCAGGAGGTTCAGGACCAACTCCTTGCGCTGTTGTCGTCGTCCTCACCTTGCCTGAAGACCTCTCAGTTTGAGCGTCGGTTGGAGTCGTGGCCGTACCTTCTTTGGTCTCAGACTGGAGTCTTGATTGACTCAGATCTGACCCTGGTTCCGTTTTCGTGGGTTCAGTTTGGTGTTCTGCAGGTCTTTCCTGTGCAGCTTCTACAGACCGGATCAGAGTCTCAGTCGGGCCTGGTTTCATTCCATCTGGTTCTGATAAGTTTACTTCTACAAACTCTGTGACACAAACAACAGGAATAGGATGGACAGAGTCTTTCAGAACCACTCGGTGTTGGTCTATAGTTGGGGTTTCTTGTTCTTCTGGAGCTCCCTCTTTCTTTTCTGGTACTTCTTTAACCGGGCTGGATGTTTGAACCGTAAATGTTTTTGGTTCTTCTGAGATGTTTCCATCCTCAGCTTTACCTGTCGGTACACTTTGTTGTAAAGCAGTGCTTATCTGGAGCTCCACTGTTCCAACAGATGTCTTGGGTTCATCCAGGCTTTTAGGTGCAACGCTGATCTCCGTCTGTTCCGTGACATTCACATCTGCGGTGGTTGGTTTGATGGCTGCCTTTTCTGCCTGAACATCAGCAGAAATAGTGACTTTTTCAAACTGGATGTGTATTTGACGCTCATCCATCTCTGGCGTCTTCATAACTGTTATCTGAT
This sequence comes from Maxillicosta whitleyi, assembly GCA_029822895.1. NCBI lineage: Eukaryota > Metazoa > Chordata > Actinopteri > Perciformes > Neosebastidae > Maxillicosta > Maxillicosta whitleyi. The sequence goes on along the minus strand of JAPSES010083557.1, from coordinate 11,621 downwards.
GCTCCTTCACACCTTTGTCTGTATCTAGTTGAAGCATGTCATCCTTCTTCAGAGACACGTCATGCACAGATTTAGGAGCTTCATGCACATCATGCGTTGGTACCTGTGGACTCTGTTTATGGACACCATGTTCTTTCAGTTCTTTGGTTCTCTGCGATGTGGTCTTCACCTTAGCATCAGTGGTTTCCTCCAGTTCTACCACCTCTACAACAGCTGCAGCCTTCTTGTCTGGTTGGACATCAGAGCTTCTTTGGACATCCACACCTGCCTTTGAAACAACTTGTGCCACATTTTCCTTTTTCTGAACCATCTCTGTTGGTAGGACACACACTTTTGGTGCCTGGTGGAGCTTCTCTGTTTGATCAAACTGTTTGCTCTTCTCCTTTTCACTGGGATGTTTTTCTTGGACATCATGTTCTTTGACTACTTTTGGTTGGTCCTGTGTGGTTTCCAACTCCACCTGAGTTTCCATTTGGTTTGGTTTGCCTTTTTCGTGTAAACTAATTTGTAAAACATCTGTCTTTGTGTCACTGCTCGTGGGAACGTCTATCTTAATGACTTCCTCTTGTTTAACATCAGATGACATCACCTCTTTACTCACTGGTACTTTTTTGCTCTGGATACTTGTTTCAACGATATCAGCCATCGGTTCTTTAACTATTGTGACAAACACATTTTCGTTCTGCTCAGAAGTCCTTGGTATGTCTAGCTGTAAAATGCAAACTGCAGGCTTTTCATCCAGGTCCTCATGTGACATTTTAACATCTGGATTATCTTCAGCGCTCCTCTCCTTCGGCTCTTTTTGACTCGTCTCTGTTGTTTTCACCAGCTTTACCTGAATTTCAGTTTGACTTGGATCTAACAGTTCGCTTTCAGACAAACTTATTTCTGTGAATCTTGCCGTTTCATGCGGCTTCAATGCAAAAACAACAGACGTCGGTTCTCTCACTTCTACCTTTACGACCTCTTCAGGGGTCTGCTCAAGCTGAACATCTGTGGAAGACCTAACCATGCTTTCTGGACTTCTTTGGTCCAAGAACATTAGCGGTTCACATTTGTCTATATCAGTTTGTGTCTTTATTTCAAAGACGTGAACTTCAGAGCCTTTGACGATCTTCTCCATCCTAACAGTTTTTTCACCCAGGCTCTCAGGTGCATTCTGTATGTTTGTTGACACTTCAGCAGGAGGTTTTTCAGCACTAAGATCTTTGCCCTCTTTGGTTTTTTCTTCTGTTTTGAAGAGCTCTAGTTCTCTCATGGTTTGGCTTGGTTTCACTATGGTCTGTTCAGTTATGTTTATTTCTGCTGCATGCGGTTGCAGAGTTGGAAGAGCAGGAATGTCAGGCTGACTGAGGTCATGTTGAGCCTCCTTTTCTGTCTCTGGTTGATCTGTCTTCATATCTCGTTTCTGGGACATTTGTGCCTCGGGAATATCAATCACTAGATATCTCTTCTCAATATCATCTGTGACGTCTTTCCATAAATTGTCGATATATTCTCTAATATCTTGTGCACTCATCGTGTCAGTCGAGGCAGGTGGTTGAGTGCTTAAACCTGGAACTTTAGACTGGGAAAGGGTTTGTGTTGGAGGCTCTTCAGATTTGTTTTGAGGCTCCTGTAACTTGTCAGTTCCACCAACCTGGGCACTGGTCTTCTGACCATCTAGAGCAATAGTTTTACTCTCCACTCTTGGCTTCGCAGTAATTAACTTAACATCTGGTTCTGGAGCTGAGGGTATCTCATGACCCTTTGACTTCTTCCTGGCTGGTATAATTTTGGCTTCCATAGAGTCTGCAGGTTTAGGGTCTTCTTCCATAGTCCTTACAACCTCACTGGTAGGAACTTCTGGTAGAATTTTTGAGGTTTTTGACCTCTGGGTTGGTGAAATCATAATTTCTTTCTCGACACTGCTTTCTATTGATGCCAGCTTCTGCTTCTCAGTTTTCACAGTAATATCCTGTGAAGTCGTAATAGGTTCTTCACTCTTTGACTTCTTCCTGGCTGGTACAACTTTGGCTTCCTTCATATCTGCAGGTTTAGCTTTTTCTTCCTTAGAGTTTGCAACCTCGCTAGTAGCAACGTCTGGGGGGATTTTGGAAGCCTTTGACCTTCTCTGGGCTGGTGAAACCTTATCTTCTTTCTCAAGAGTAGGTGACGGCAGTTTCTTCTCATCCACGGTTTCCTTACCACTTTCATGGGCTGTGACTTTCTCTGAGGTTGTGGGAGATTCTGTACCCTTTGATTTTCTCCTGGTTGGTACTTGCTTTGTACCATCCACAACAGCACTTGCAGTTTCAGACTTTGCACTTTGAGGTTCTTTCTTCATCTGTGTTGCCTCCTTGTTGACTGTTTCAGCCGGTCCAGGGGTCTGTACATGCACCATCTCACTACTCATCTGAGGGTGAGTGTCAGAAACCTGTACAAAGGTGTCAGGAATGTCCAAAATGACTGTAGCCACTTTCTTTTCTTCAACCTCGTGGAGGTCATCAGTGCTAGTGGTCTTCTGATCTTGTGGAGCACTAGATTCACTCTCCTCTGTTGGCTTCACAACCATTGTTTTAACATCTGGTTCTGGAGCTGAAGGAATCTCATGACCCTTGGACTTTTTTCTGGATCGTACAACTTTTGCTTCCTTAACATCTGTGATTTTACTTCCCTCTTCCTTACTCCTGGCAACCTCACTGGTACCAATTTCTGGAGGAATCTTTGCAGCCTTTGACATCTGGGTTGGTGAAACCTGACTTTCTTTCATATCAATGGTCTCTGTTGATGGTTTCTGCTTATCCTCAGTTTCCTTAGTGGTAGTGATGTGGGTAGCAGCATCATGAGAAGCTGTGCTTGGTTCTTCACTCTTTGACTTCTTCCTGGCTGGTACAACTTTGGCTTCTTTGTCCTTAGTCCTTGCAGCCTCACTAGTAGCAAGTTGTAGGGGAATCTTGGAAGCCTTTGACCTTCTCTGGGCAGGTGAAACCTTATCTTCTTTTTCAGTAATGGTTTTTGTTAATGGCAGCTTCTTCTCATCCTCAGTTTCTTTTTCAGTTTTATTAGCTGCAAGTTTCTCTGAAGTTGTAAGAGGTTCTGTATCTTGTACAAAGGTCTCAGGAATGTCCAAAATGACTGTGGCTACTTTCTTTTCATGACACTCCTGGAGGTCATCAGTGTCATTAGCCGGGACAGTGGTCTTCTGAAACACTGGAGCAATAGTTTGATTCTCTGTTGGCTTCATAGTTGTTATTTTAATGTCTGGTTCTGGAGCTAAGGGAATCTCATGACCCTTAGACTTTTTCCTGGCTGGTATAACTTTTACTTCCTGAACGTCTGCAGGTTTAGCTTTCTCTTCCTTAGTCCCTGCAGTTTCACTGGTAGCAACTTCTGGGGGAATCTTGGAAGCCTTTGACCTTCTCTGGGCTGGTGAAACCTTATCTTCTTTCTCAACAGTAGTTGATGGCAGTTTCTTCTCATCCATGGTTTCCTTACCACTTTCATGGGCTGTGACTTTCTCTGAGGTTGTGGGAGATTCTGTACCCTTTGATTTTCTCCTGGTTGGTACTTGCTTTGTACCATCCACTACAGCACTTGCAGTTTCAGACTTTGCACTTTGAGGTTCTTTCTTCAACTGTTCAGGGGTCTGTACATCTACCATCTCACTACTCATCTGAGGGTGAGTATCAGAAACTTGTACAAAGGTGTCAGGAATGTCCAAAATGATCGTGGCCACTTTCTTTTCTTCAATCTCCTGGACAGTATCAGTGCTGCCACTTTTGAAAGTGCTTTTCTCCTCTAAAGTCTCTGATTGATCTCTGTTATCTATGAATGTCTCTGCAACCTTTTTAGCACCGTGTTCAGGTGCAGGAAGTGTTTTGGAAGATTTTAAGTCCTTTGACTTTCTTTTGGTTGGTGAGAGATTTCCTTTTTCAGTTGGTGATGTGACCTTTGTCTCTTCCAGCTCCTTCTTAGAAAGTTCTGGAGAAATCTTTGGGCGATCTTTTGACTTTCTTTTAGTTGGTGAAACATTTCCTTCATCCGTTGGTGATGTGACCACCTCTGGAGTGGCAGGGCTTATCTTTTCCTCTACCTCTGGAGACGGTTTCAGCCCCTTAGACTGTCTTATGTTTGGTGAAACCTTACTTGTTTCAGAAATAGTCGGTGATGTGACTGTGCCTGGAGTGGATGAAGTCTTCTGACTATCAGGCTTTTCTTTGGTCTCTATCAGCTCCTTCTTAGAGATTCCTGGAGATTCTTTGGATTGACTTTTTGACTTTCTTTTGGTTGGTGAAAGCTGACCGTTCTCACCAACAGTACTTTTGTTTGGTGATGTGGCCATATCTGGAGCTGAACCTGATGGGTGTGTAGTCACAGGTTCAGGTACAGATTCCAGATTCTTTGGTTTTCCTTTTGTTGGTGAAACTTGACCTATTTCCACTGCTGTAGTTTCAACCTCCGAGGCTTTTCCTGCCCGAACATCCTTCAGATCCTTTGACTCATCAACTGTGGAAATGTCAAGACTTTTCGATTTTCTAACTGCTGGTTTGAGTTTGGTAATTTCTGGAACTACAGAATCAGATTCTTTCAAGACCTTTTGCACCTCCTTAGTAGGAAGTTCAGGGGAAAGCTTCAGACCCTTGGATTTTCTTTTGGTTGGCGACAGTTTACCCTTTTCTACAACAGAACTCCCACTTGGCGCAGCAGTTTGATCATGAGTAACAGGCTCTAAAGGTATGGGAGGTTCTCCAGCCTTTGATTTTCTTCTGGTTGGTACAAGTTTTATTTCTTCGGTTTGGTTACTGGCAGATGGTATTTGTTTTTCAGGTTCTTCTTGTCTTTGTGGTGCCTCTGTTTCAGCGTGTTCTGGAGGATGTTCTGTACTCTTTGACTTTCTCTTTGGTGGTAATAACTGACTTTGTTCAGACTGTTCTTTTATGATCTCTTGGGCTGAAGGATACACTGACGCTGAGGAAATCCCAGGTATGTCCAAAATGACCATAGCCACCTTCTTTTCCACAGTCTCCTGGAGGTCATCATCACCTCCAAACTGGAGAATGGTCTTCTGACCATCTGGAGCGGTAGTTTTACTCTCCTCTGTTGCCTTCAAAGCAGCTGTTTTAACATCTGAATCTGAGGGAATCTCATGACTCTTTGACTTCTTCCTGGGTGGTGTAACTTTGGCTTCCTTAACGTCTGCAGGTTTAGTTTCCTCTTCCTTCGTTCTTACAACCTCACTTGTAGAACCTTCTGGGGGAATCTTTGAAGCTTTTGACCTTCTCTGGGTCTCTGTTGATGCTGGCTTCTGCCTGTCCTTAGTTTCCTGAACAGCAGTGATGTTGGCAGCAGCCTCCTGTGAAGTTGTGCTCGGTTCTTCACTCCTTGACTTCTTCCTGGTTGGTATTACCTTTGCGTCACCAATCGCAGAGTCTGCACTTCCAGGTTTCTGACTCTCAGGTTCTTTTTTCATCTGTGCAGCTTCAACATTAGCTTGTTTCTGAGGAATTTTGGGACTTTTTGGCTTCCGTGATGGTGGTAAAATCTCACATTGCTCCAGAACGGTAGTACTCTCTGAAACAGCTGTGACTGGCTGAGGTTCATGTAGACTAATGGTTGATATACGCTTTGTTTCTTCCATAGCAGTAGTTTCTGGTTGGGTAAAGCCAGGCTGTAGTTTTACAGCCTCTACCTTCATCTGTTTGGTTTCGGTGTCAGCAGGTGGACCCTTGGACTTTCTCCTGGATGGTACAGGGGTTTCTTTGCTAACAGGTGCAGTCTGCTCAGTGACTTCCTTACTTTCTACAGCAGCAGCTTTAATCTGTTCAGGTGATTTAGGTTCAGCTGTGAAGTCTTGTTTAATACTTTTAACCTCTGCTTCTTGAGAAGTAGAAGTAGGCTCTGAAGAACATGGGGGAGTCTGGGATTTCCTTTTTGGTGGTTCCATTAAGGTTTGTTCCAGATCTGCGACCACAGCTTCAGTCTGCATCGGATCAGTCAAATCTGCCATTTCACCTTTGATTTTAGTAGATTCCTCTGTTGAGGGACTGCTTTTTGACAGATTGATTTGAGGCTTTTTCTCAGGTGAAGAGCGCTTGTTTCTTCTTGGAGGTGCCACCACAGGAGTCTCCATGATGACGTCTGAGGGTTGACTGGCTAACGGCTTGTGTTTACTCTGCTCAAGTTCCTTAAACGGAAAGAACAGAAAGAAATTACATTGGGGTTTCTCAAAAATTAGAAAACTGACGGAATGACTAGTTAATAACAAATGGATAACTTCATTAAAATACCTCTAAGTTCTTGTGGAGACGTTTCTTCTGGTTTTCTGCTTCTCCAAATGTCTCTGAACTTTCCTTTTTCAGTTTCTCAAACAACTCTGGCCTCAGACATTCTGACAGAAACTGTTGGTGTGAAAGCGCCTCCTGCAGGTCAACTCGCAACTTCTCACCTTCCACTAATGTCTCCTGAAACCAAGAAGACGAAATGTAGAATTGGTCCGAAATATGTTTTGGAAATGCACAAATATTCAACTCTTCTGGGGGAAGGTTCACGCAGCTCTCTGATGTGTTGGGATATGTAATCCCAAACTCTTGTCTTGTTCTTTACTTCGGACATTTGGTAGAATGATGCATAAAGGAGACAGATATCTGGTCGAGAACCTCTCGGTGGCCGTAACAAAGAACTGGCTTAAGACTGATGTTCCGTCTTATAAACAGTGGCTTTTACTCATAGATGATAAACTTGTCATGGAACATCTTACATATGATCTGAAGTTACAAGAAAATGTCTTTATGAAAAACTGGGGAAAATGGCTGACGTCTAGGGACAAAAGTGTTAATGGACCTAAACATATTCGGACACAAACACAGTTAGTATTGGTTTGTTTCTTTTCCTGCTCCTCAACCTGAGACGACGGTATGGTACTGATAACAAAAACAAACAAAAAAAAAAGATAATAATTGGTCTGAAATAAATTCTAATAGCCATAACTTTGAAGGAAAGCCAATGATTCTTTCACCTTTTACAAACTGTTCATTTCTTAAACCTTCACAGTTTGTTTCAGGTCAAATTTAACCCAGAATTCCCTTATAATAAATTAAACCAAATGTTGAACTACAGATTTATTTAGAATGTCTAAACAGACTATCCCACAGTAATAAGTATATCTAATATATAAATACAATGTTTCAGAGCAGGAAGAGCTGAATGTTTTAAGTTTTACAAACAGTTTTTTGGTTAAAAACATTTACTATCACACAGTGTCATGTCCTGTTTTACATAAAAAATATTATGATTTACAAATAAAATTAACCTGAACCAGCCTCAGTGTCCAAAAATCTGCAGCACCTGTGCAAAAGTATAATGTTTTTTTTTTTTAATATTTTGGCAAAATTTAGGAAAATTCATCAAATTTCAGAATAAAAGAATGATGTTTAGGGTATTTTTTTTTTTTTTTTTTACAGCTGTTGAAGGTCAGAACAGGTCAGATTTGACCCGACTAGGATGGAAAGGTTAAGCAAAGTTTCCACACGAGTTAATAAATGATAGAAAATGAAAACCTGTAGAGAATGGGTGGAGTCTGGTGGTTTCCTGTGGGTCCAGTTCTGTAAAGTGTGCAGAGACTCCGTCAGGCAGCGGCTGGTGTTTGAAGAACAGGTTTCCTGATGCTCGTTCAACCTGGACTTCAGACTGCGGAGACAATCAGTCAACATTTACCATCGATGAAAACACTTTCACACCAGAAGAAATAGGGTCAGAACTAGACTAAGACCGACTTTTGGATGAACGAGTGGAGACCGTAAGAATAAGAACCAATTATTCTGTCCCGACTAAACTTTTTATTTCTTTTCTGACTTTGACTCTTTTTATTTTACTAATGTCGAAAACAGATTCATATTTATATGTTATTACACATGTTCAGTGGTGGAATGTAATGAAGTATTTTTACTTCATTACTGTACTTAAGTAGTTTTTTTTGTACTTTACTTCAGTAAAAATACTAATGCATACTTTTACTTTTACTTCACTACATTTTGTGGCAGTTATCTGTACTTTCTACTCCTTACATTTTATAAATTGATACATTAGTTGTTACATTATTTTTTATACAAAAATCCGCATGTAACAGAGAAAAGAGCATGAAAATTACACTCTACTTTTAAAAAAAAATCTCTTTATTCTCAGGTACATTTTGGGAATTAAAGTAATTATTCAAGGCAGAGTGGTTCACAAAAATGGCTGACGTTGCAAAATAATTTATGATTTGTATGTGTTTAAATAGGCAAGTTCTGCATGTAACGCCAGTGGACACGATGGGTTCCACACCAAACCTGGAATGAAACTGAGAAAAACCAGCAGGGTCTGTTATTTTGAATATCACTTTATTCTCTCACTGGTACATTTTAGGAATTGAACTTCATGAGGTCCATCCTGGGGTTAAATATGTTTACATTTACTTTTTATTTTTGGGTCTAAAAAGCTGGAAAAGTGTCAGATACTAAAATAAACCCAGTTTCATAGAAGCACACATTTGTCTCTGTTTTTAGATCCAATCTGATAAATGTGACGTATATGAAAAACTACGGTTTCACCCTAAAAACAGCGTCTATAAACCAAAGTGATCATATTTAGTTTGACCTCACTTTGCGCTTTAACCCTTTTGTTTAGCTCAGTTCTTTTACGCATCTTTTAAGGCTGTGCATCGTAGTTTCGTGTTCATGAAGCATGAGGTGTTCCACCTTTAGATCTACATGAGGTTCTAAATAAAGTAGAACCCACTGATGGAGCAGAATGACCCAGTGAGGATTGTTGTTGGCATGTGGTAATTATTAAAAGGCAGAAACCAGCTGAGGATCGGTTCTGAAACATGCACCAGAGGAGCAGGTTGTGCACAGGTACCACAGAGCATCACCGTTTCCATGGTTACAAAGGGTACAGTTGGGAAACAAAAGCCATTGGTCCAAAGACGGAAAGGAACTAGTTACACAGTGTTATGTAAATAAACTACAAAATAAAAGTGGGTCAAGGTCAAAGTTTATTTATATAGAACATTTAATAACAGACACTAGTGTGTGTGTGTGTGTGTGTTGGTGTATGTGTGTGTGTGTGTGTGTGTGTGTTGGTGTATGTGTGTGTGTGTTGGTGTATGTGTGTGTGTGTTGGTGTATGTGTGTGTGTGTGTGTGTACTCATGACACAGAATATAAACAGAATAAAACTACAGACACATGGTTCATGTGTTAAAATATAAGAATTCTATTTTATCTGTTTATCAATGGACTTATTCTTTAAAACAGATGTTATCTCTGGAATTCTCTGTTGCTTAAATAAAAGATGGATGGATGGATGAGAGAGAGAGAGAGAGAGAGAGAACTCTGGTAGAACTCTTAGAACACTGTTAGAACTCTGGTAGAACTGTGTTAGAACTCTGGTAGAACTGTGTTAGAACTGTGTTAGAACTCTGGTAGAACTGTGTTAGAACTCTGGTAGAACTCTGTTAGAACTGTGTTAGAACTCTGGTAGAACTGTGTTAGAACTCTGGTAGAACTGTGTTAGAACTCTGATAGAACTCTGTTAGAACTCT
>JAPSES010083538.1:0-17255 GCA_029822895.1 Maxillicosta whitleyi | reverse complement strand
ATCTGATGTAGAGAGTACAGTATGAAATTGTTTGCTTTGGATTGGTTTTGTGTGTGTGTCTCTGGTGGTACATGTGTACTAGATTAGTATTGTATGTGTACTAGATTAATACTAATGTGAAGTTTTAAAGTGATAGGTTTTTAGTTCTTATGGTAATTGCTAAAAGAAGTAATACAATACTGCAAGCCTAACTATCTATCCTGCTGCACAAGAGTCTCTTAAAATGTGAAAACAGTGAGAAGCACAGCCTGACACTACTGTCAGCATGTGGTTTCCCCCTTTTCTTTCAGTACCCTTCATTGCTTTCTCACCTCTCATGTCGTCCACCCACATACCGTGAGGTTGTCTTTTTTTATTTCAGTTTCCTCCCAGTCGACTAGATTAAGCAAAATATATGAGCTGGTGTTATCTCACACTGTAGATGGAGCAGAATCACATTGTGCATTACTCAAGGCTCATTGGGATAAATTTCATCAAAGTATATTTCTCTCTATATAAGCAAAAGCACGAGCACATGATTGTATGTGATTTTAATGAGGACCCCCACCCTCCCCCACCCCACACATACATCCGTTGGTGAGCTCACATGATAGAGTTTCTTGTCTTTCAGCCCAATACATTCTATTGAACAGATTGCATTCTGGGTAATGGGAAACCCCAGTGCCGCAACCATTCGTCAGTTGTGACACTACACATACGGCAAGAACACACACGCACACACTGTCTACAAACTGAATGTGAGGCAGTTCTAGAATTGCAGGTCAGTCATGACTGAGGGGTTTTATAGCCAACTTTACTCCATTTTTCTCCTCTCCTGTTCTTGCATCTTGACAAGCATCAGTGAGCCTCTTCTATGCCGTTGTTCTTAATAACAGTGTTTTTGACAGGTAATGTGTTGGATAACTCTAAAAAAGTCCTGCAGTACTGTACTATATCTGTGGTGCAGACAGACCCAAGAAAAAGTTCAGATTGATCACTTGACAGCATCATTATGCAGACTTGTCTTTTATATTTTAATTTGTTGTCCGACAGCAAAGCAGAAAAAGCTTTACTGTTTATATTTGCAGTCAGAAATAGTTTCTTAACCACAATTTTCATGCCTGAGTTGTAGCAGCAGGGAGATGTTTTGCAGATTGCAACACTGATTTCATTATGACATTTTGCATTATTGATAACTGCTATGCTATCAGCAGGCAATTTGTCATTGTGTTGTTATACCCACCGCAAACCTTTTACTGCTTTAGCTGGATTAGTGCTAATTATATATTTTTCACTGAGTGCTGTAAATTCTTTCTAAATGCTTTTAGAAATACTGAAACATATTAAAACAGTTACTTCTTTAATACAGTAAATGTTAATGAAATTACTATTGATGCCTTATAAGATGTGTTTTAACGCAGCACTGCAGTGTATTATCCAAAAACTGTGACTTCATTTATCTTATCAGACTCCTTATTTTTAGTATGTGATTTTACACTGTCTTCAGTGAAATCTAATTACCTCCTCATACATTATCACTTAATAATTCAGCATTTGTCTGCCCTGCACTGACACAGAAACCCATTGATCATGAATATATAATTTTTTTGGGTAATATCTAGGAGAACAATGACAAAAAATGGAGAAGCAGTATAATTAATCCCTCTACATACAGTACTAGGGTGAAGTTACTTGACAGAAAGTAGCTAGAATATCAGGGAAGGAAAAAGCTTTTTTTTTTTTTTTTTTAGTTATCACAGCCCTCCCTATTACATTTTTCTATCTTCAGTAAATCGTACCTTTCATTAACCTGTAAAAAAGACCAGACCATATCATACCAGATGGTGCAAACTATCCAGACATGACCCTCTCTCTTATTATGGCCTGATGGCTGCAGCCAAGGTCTGGTCTCCTCAGCCTAAATGTCACAGACACAACTCTCCTCTCCATTGTCTCAGACTGGCAGCAGTCATCCTTTATTTTGTCATCTGTGTCCCAAGCCTTTATGTCTGACATTACTGCCAAAAGTTCAGTTCCTTTTACACTTGTGCTAACTTAGAGAACTGTCTAATCATGCATGTGTTTGTTAAATTAAAATGCACATTAAATGCTTTCTGCACATGGTAATATATTTCTGATGAAGGTCAGGACACTTTTGTTTGTACGTCTGTGTGCGATAGCTCCTATTAGTTTACAGGAAAGACAAGCACATATTTCATCATGTCCCATCATGGGTGTGAAATTCATAGATCTTGCACTCTGTTGCTCAGGGGTTTGTCTAGAGCTTTGTAGAAAATACTTACATGTCCGCTGGCTGTTGCTAGCTCCCACAGCAGCAATGGTATTTGAATGGAAGCATTATATTTTGATTAACTTTTCTGAATTTGCAGCCAGCCCTCTCATTGCATGTTATGACTAATTTATTTTTGAAGTGTTTTCAATCCTAAAATGACTAGTGTGTCTATTATTTAAAATCCACTCAAAATGTTGATATGCAAAGGCAAAATGGTCTTTGAAAAGTTACTTTGTTCCTTTAAACTTATACTTAAATATTAATACTACTTAAACTACAATATTTCATTAACACATATGAATAAATACTTGTAATATATTACAGTTTACTTTTGTACATTGATTTCCATTGTACACTATTATAGTGTTTTTTTTTTCATTATTCAGTAATATTGAAGTATTACAGTAATATACATGGATTAACCATAAGATTATAACCACTAATGCAAAATGGTCTTAATTTTAATTATCTTATACCTGTCCAGGGTTCCAGCTAGGATTTTATTTTAGAGTAGGGGTGTTGAGGGAGCGCAGAGACCTGGAGGGGGGGGCGGGTGCAGAAGCTGAGCTGCCGCCGTTGTTTTAAGAGCAAAAGAACATCACCGTACGTCTGTGGCATGACGTCAGCACAGAGGGAGCCAATGGCAGCACACTCACTCACTCAGGCTATAAATGCATCCTCCGAGACACACAGATAATTCAGAGTAGGTGCTTCGGGCAGCTGTTAATGTTGGACCCTGTGTTTGAGCTAGGCAAACAATTACAGTCAAAATGCCGATACACTGTACTGAAATTTAGCGTATTGGGAGAAAATTTACAATAAATTATGCTAGCTAGAACCCTGCTGTCAGTTAGTGGGATATATTAGGCACTAGTTGAACACTTAGCTCTTGAAGTTGATGAGTTGGAAACAGCAAAATGGGCAAGGGTAGGGATCTGAGTAACCTTGCTAAGGGAGAAACTGTGACGTCCAAATCACTGGGTTAAAGCATCTTCAGACCTTGTTGGACATTCTCAAAGTGGTTACTACCTACCAAAAGAAGTCTAAAGACTGGACAACTCAACCTACATTATTACCACCTGTCTATCATTGTGTATGTTCCTGCTTTTTCTACAAAAATAGCTCTGACCTGAGGCCTAGACTTCACCAGATTTCTGAAGGTGTGCTGTGGTATCTGGGCCAAAACGTTAGCAGCAGATCCCTGATGTCCTGGAAGTAGGGAGGTGAAGTCTCCATGGATCAGATTTATATGTCCAACACTTACAGATGCTTAAGTTATTGAGGTAGGGATGTCTTTCCTTAGTCCATTTTTGGGTTGTACTGACCACTGCAGACCAGGAACACCCAACAGGACCTGTTGTGGAGATGCTCTGACCCAGTCATGACCATTACAATATGGATCTGCTCACAATCACTCAGTTCTTTACATTACTTATTTTTCTGCTTGTAACACATCAGCTTCAAGAACTAAGTGTACACTCTCTGCTACCCCATGAAATGTACCTTTTTATTGAAATAATCAGTATTCTTACCACTGCCAGTGGACATAATGGTGGCTGTCCAGGCTGTTCAGTGAATACAGTGCAGTTGTTGCCATCTCAGTCTTCAGTATGCAGAGTGATTACACACTATAAATCAGTCAGTTCCAGTAGAGACATAGTATTCTCTGATTATGAAACATTAATAAACCATGGATTATTGACTTGGTCATGGGTGATCGTTCCTGTCTTTTCAGCCTATAATATATTTCCATTTATGTTATATAGTGAGTCAGTTATTTTTTCCTGTAATGGCACCACAACATTCTTCATCATTTTGTGCCACATAATGTAGGAAATCAAATTTTTATAACCCTGCAAGGCAAATTCTACTGACTAAAGAGTGGGAAGAGCTTGACAGAGAATCAAGTAATGCCATAACTTTCTCTAAGTACACCAGAGGAATCAACTGGAAGTTAGGGTGATGAAGCCTAATAATGTAATTTAATTTGCGGAGCTGGAGGGGACGGAAGTCAGAAGGTGACAGTGAAGAGACAGTGCAGAGTGGAAGGTAGAGAAGACAACACAGGAAATAAAGTTAAGGTAAGTGATGCAACAAAGTTCAAGAAGTACACTGACAGAAAATAGATATGTGTTGGATGATCAAATCAAAACTCACATAAGTGAATTGACTTCACTGTGTATCAATAAAAGTCAGATCTAGTGCAGATGAAAGACAAATATTCCTGTGGAGTATCCTTGGTAATATAGAGAAGAAATGGCTTTTCCTCTGCTCAATTCTCATGCCAGGCTGTTTCAGATATTTTGAACTCTGGAAATCTAAGGGGAATCACTTTAAAGGTTGGATTCACTCTAGAATTTTTCAGACGTAAATGCAAGTTTCACTCAAACTGTCATCTTGTGCAATAGTCTGGGTTCTCCTGGCTTTAAGGCCTACGTGGCTGATTTTCACAAATACAGACATAGTAAATAACTGTGACTGAAGTTTTTGCTCCAATGCTCACAAATCACTTTGAAGCCTGTGAAACGTAATAGTAGCATATCTGTATCGCAAATATGTATGTCTTGTTTGTCTCGCAGAGAATAAAAGAGAGAAATATATTGACATAAAGGCACGCTGATCAGTATCTCATGGCTGTTGCTGACCATTAGGTGTTCATTGAGGATAAATGTGCGGTGGATCACGAGTTCAACTGCCTGTCAGGAAGATGGAGAGCAACCATCAGAAGGAGTCTGTCAGGAGCTTTTAACTGTGCCTGTGCACCACACCCAGGGTAAATTTACCTGCTGAGTGCACTGTGGGGTCCTCTCACAAACACATTTAATTCTACTCTCTGGTAATCATGGCGCTCTGTGGTCGGTTTCAGCATCATCATTTAAGATTCATAGATTAACACTTTGATATGAACCACTAAGTGTCTGTGAGCTACAAGTCACTCACTCACTCACACTGAAATAGGATAATATATATGATGCATCAAAAGATAAGTAGATTATCCATATGTTTTATATGGAAATTTCAGGAAATCCTAGATTTTGGGTTGAAGAAGGGGGCTTATAGAAAAGTCCCTTCTCTACTTTCAGTTAATATAGGAACCAATGCCCTGAAACTGACCTTTTTTCTTTCTCTTTGATTATTAATCTTATTTCTACATGCACTAGTAGTGACATATCCCACAGAGACCAGGTGAAAAAAAAGAAAACTGTCTTTTTCAGCTTTATTATTACACAGACAAATGAAAGGTTTGTCACTGAGTTGCATTTTATTTCAGAACACATTGTACTTCCCATTTCTGGCCAGTTTGGAGCATTTTGACCGGCATTTATTTGTCACTGCTTTAGAGAGTCGAGATTCCAAAAATGCAGCCTTGAATGTTTGAATTCTCTGGATTATTTTTAAAGTTAAGTCTATATCCTACTGCTGTCCTTTCTGTTAATGGTTGAATATGGTTTTACCCTATTGAATGGACATGAGTCCATTGTTCTGCTATTATTACACAAATATGATGCACTTTCTACCTCCCGTGGATCCACCTCAGTACCTGTGGATCCGGTGTGTAATATTCCTTATGTCGATTCCCCATTTATGCAGCACATTCATTTCACGGCCCTTTGCCTGCATGGTAGGGTGCACCAACCCATGGAAACTACTGAACTCCTCAATGCCAACTGGTTTTATTTATTCCTCTAAAGCTCATTGATCCTCTAATTCCTATTGCCTGTTGACTATCGACTCACTGTCCCACATAAGGGACATGTCACTTACTTTATGGACTTTCTCCAGCTGTGTGTAGTCTTTGAAAAATATGATAAAAATGTCCTACAGTTGATTTCCAAGATTTCCTCTGCAATCCCTCCTCTGTACTGTACCCACGCTTACTCATATTCAGCCGCCACCCACCTACATACAGCACCAGTCTTTTCCATTTCATACTTTTCAGCCAGCATGTGTTTATGGCACCATAAAGCTGGCACTGTGGGATGCAAGGCCCAGAGCCAGTGATGTGTGTCTGGGGAATATCGACCCAGTGGAACAGCAGAAAAGACAAAAAGAGCTGCTGCTGGCTTACAGAGTAGTATCTTTGCTCTCTGGGACTATTTCTTAATTAATTTTGGCATCACTTTATGGTAATGACACAGCTTAGTTCAGTTCTTCCCAGACATTTTCCTTGAAATATTGAAAATTCACTGACATTAGCATTCTCTTTTCATAATATTGTCCTTGCAGTGCCTTTAGCAACCCTTTTTTTTTTTTTTAACTGTTCCTGTCACCCTTTTCCTGGCCTTTTGCTGCAGATGTCCTATAGTGATGTGTCAGGGAGTCTTTTGCAGAAGGGCATTTGTGTATGCGTGTATTTCTAACATCTCCGTGGGTGTTTGAGGTTGGGTTACATATAAAGAAGTGGACATCTTTTTTCTCAGCAGGCTCTCACTCACAGCATATCTTTCTGGCAACTGAGAAGCATGTCAGCAATTTTTACTCTAGCAAAGCACATTTTGTGATTAGTAATGTTATTGACTCAAATACAACACAAATGAGTGTTATGTATGTTTTTATTGAGAGATATTAGCCCCTGTAAACCATTCTAAATGAGAAGCTATACTTTGTCTTAAATTTCTTGTGATAAAACTAATCTATATCAGTGTTGAAATTAGGACTTGTTCGCTTCTCTAATAAGCACCTATAACATCATTATGTAAGAGCCTTATCCCATGTTAATGATAGAGAATGCTACCAACTTGAACTTGTGTAAACACTGAGAGAACTGAGCCTTTTATTAATTTGTAGCTTTGCTGTCAGCCTTGTTTACAACAAAGCCATAGTCACGGCTGCCTGACAGAAAAGAGCAGATTATAATAACAGTGTTAGGTTGGCTGTGCTGTTTGCACTTTCAAGTGAACCAAAAATATCTTATATACTGTGCTATACAGTGTTTTAACAATTACTTATATGTCAAATATTCCTCCTCTTATAGAGATCCTGGAAGAAAAGTGAACTGATGTATAATCTGTGTGTTACTACTATGACAATATAATTTTCTTTCTTCTCAGGATTTGGTTAATAATCACTTTGGTCACGGTGTATGATCACATGGCTCTGATCAGAGACCAATACAACAAAAATAATCAGATAAGTCCATGTTACTGTTTCAATAGAAGGTGCTGTTTATCTTTACATTTGCTTATATAAAGAGTGATGGTGACAAAGATGTGTTGGGGGGCACAAGGGCTGTGATGAACCAATGCAACCATAACCTGCTAACATCTACCACGTCAACAGCAATACATTATTATGGCTACATTCAGAGTCATGTTTAAACTGATGTAGTGTAGACTGAGTTTTAATCACATATGTGATGGTGAAACTAGAATGATGAAGCCTAATAACATGCAAATCAGAGTTATAGTGATTTATATTTCGCCTTAATTAGGTTTAGAGTTTCCAGAAAAGACTAAATATTAAAAAGCGGAATACATAACATTACCACACAACAGAGTTTGTGTTTATTTTATAAGTCTGCTTGGCATTCATCTCATTTGGTCTGCACACTCGATCATTACGTGACCCTACACTGTCTAAGCTTCACTGCCCTAACAGAGACTGATGTGCTATTAAGACAGACTATACTAACAGAAAGAAAGGAAAGAGAAAGGATAGAGAAAAACCAATGCTGTGTAACCGTTTAGAACAGGCGTGTCAACCTCATTTTAGTTCAGGGGCCACATACCGCCCAGTGGGATCTCAAGTGGAACGGACTAGTAAAATACTAACATAATAACCTATAAATAATGTCTTTTCTGTATGTTTTCAATTGCTATGTAAAAAAGAAAAATTACATAATGAAAATATTTACATTAGTCACAAACTATCCTTTAAAAATGTGAAGAACATTAACAACATAATCATGAACAACCTGACATTTGTGAAGAAAAAGTGCAAGTTTAACAGTATTTGGCCTCATCTTATCATTTACACATGTACATTATAACTTACAGATCACAGCAAACCTACAAAAACACAAAGAATTTACTAACAATCAGAGTATTGTTAAAATTACACTTTATATTCATGTGGTTCAGGTTATTCACATTGTTTGTGAAAGGATAGTTTGTAAATGTAAGCATTTCCATGTAATTTAACTTTTTTTTTTTACACTAAAATGAAGAGCAAAATCTAGATTTATCATTATATATAGGCTATTATGTTAGTATTTTACTAGTCTGATCCACTTGAAATCAAATTTGTTAGTATGTGGGACCTGAATTAAAATGATTTTCACACCTTCGACTGTTGATATTTTCAGTGTAATAGTTGCATTTCACAAATCCATCTCACATGCCAGTTTAGACCATTTTGCTAGCTGGTTTTGTCCCAGGGGCCATATATTTAACACCCCTGGTTTTAACCTATTTGACTCCAGGACTTTCATGGCATATAAACAAACTCTCAAGAAGCTGCACTGCACAGAGTGTTGTCTTTGACAACTGGAGGGTCATCAATAACAATACCTAAATTGCTCTGTCTTAATTTTTCCTTCCTGTCAAACAGATTCACTGTGAACACTAATATTCCTTGGGGAGTATAGTGATAAAATACAAAAGAAAATTAAATGACAGGAAGATCAATGCTCTTTCATTATGGTGATAAAATGAATATTAAGAATGTGCCACAGTGATAGATACAAATTTGTAAATATACTTTATATTCATATTACCTCAAGCACAGCAGCCCATTTATTATTATATAGGCAATACATTTACAAAATAGACACATTTCATTCATACAAGTCAATACTGAAATGATACCAAACGTCACATTATAGAAAAGTAAAAGAATGGCTCCATCTAGTGGTAGATATTAGGCAGTGTTTACTCAGTGCCACAACAATCCATCATATGACTCAGGTTAGGTACATTTTAACCCTACTTTGCTCTTTTTGTGTTAAATTGGGCACAGTTACAAGTTTAACATGCAACTCACATACATTCTATAAGAATTATTGTTAAGCCCACGAATGTAATAAACTGTAAACCTCATAAAAATGTGCAGTTTGTAATGTAATAATCTCATGAATGGAATAACTTTCCCACAGATGTAATAACAGTCGTTTACCACAAACATAATACCTCATTTTCCCACAGTGTGCTCCCAACCTCTCCGTTCTTATCATCATCATATCCTGACATTTTATTTATGTGGTTCAAACTGAGAATAAATAATATCCAGTTCACATTGAAATGTTTATATTAAAACCTTAACTTTTTTATCCATTCTATTTATTTCCTCCACTTGTATTTGGAATTAAACATCTATTAATCTCCAATTAGTACCATGTCTTGTAACTGCAACATTTGATCATTCTAAAAATGCAAGTATCCAAAGGACAAGAATAAATGGGAAGAAAAAGAAAGATGAATGAATATCCATGCATGCATTAATTAAATGTATGTGATGTCCTAGTTCATTACATTTGTGGAAGTTATTACAATTTTGGAAACTGAAGCTTTTTACCATTCCACAAACGTAATACATCCCCATAAATGAATAATTATTAGGTTTATGGGAAATTATGTATTACATTTATTGTAGGCAACCATTATTATTTTTGTGGTGAAGTTATTACATTTGTGGGATTATCATCTTAAAAGCATTAAAAAAAAAAAAAAAAAATCATGCTTGTGTTTTATTACCTGTGTGGGGTTAACAATTGTAACTATTTAATCCTCAAATTCCTAAAGATCTATCGGTGATATAAAGTATACTGATATAAAATGTTAAATAACCACTTATCACGATCAATGTATCTAAATAATTCTGATAAAACATAAATTCACCAATAAAACCCATGTAGAGCATTTGGAAAATGGCCCCCCGCTTTTTGTTTGTTTGTTTGTTGTTACAGCCTTATTCCAAAATAGATTAAATTCTTATTTTTTTCCTCAAAATTCTACACACTTTCTAAACACTTAATTACTACAAACTTTATTTGAAACTTTTTAGAAATGTATCAAAAATAACTACCATCCTCGAGGGCCAGTATCCTGCATGTTTTAAATAGTTCCCTCTTCCATCACACCTGAAAGCCATTACATCATCATCAGGCTTCTGCAAAGCTGGAAGGATAAGCTGATCATTAATTGAACCAGGTGTGATGGAAGAGGGAAATATGTAAAACATGCAAGATACCGGCCCTGGAGGACTAGACTTTGACACATACTAAAGTGAGCTCAGGTGGATCCTGTTTCCACTCATCATGCTTCAGTAGTTTCCATAATTAGTCCACCTGTGCTAAATTCAGTTGATTGTACATCAATCTACACTCTATATATTACTATATAAATCCTCACTGTAAATATTATATACATAAATGTACACATCTACCCCAGTTATCCATATTTACCTAAGGTACAGTGTGTCCGGTTTTCTAAGTATTCTTTCCATCAATCAACCTATTTATTGATAAATAATAAAATAGTGCCCAATAAGTCAAAACATTACGGTAATTTGTTCGCCTACATTTAACCTGGCAAGACCCATTTAAACGTGCGGGCTCTACTTACGAAGCTCCGCCATGACATGCCGCCATTTTTTTTCTCGTACATGAGCCGACAGAGGACAAAAGTCATATTAATCAGTCTGTAGAACGGGCTTGACTTCTCCATAAGCTGTAACGGAAGCTGGCGTTAATAAAGGGTGACGCTGGTAGCCCATATGTAACATTTCAAGCAGAAGAAGAACCTCAAACGCTGAAGAGTGACGTCTCAATGAAAACTAGTTATCGCATGAAGACAGTGGAAAATAGCAAAACACATACGTGGTTCAAGTCATGAAGGAAAGAAAACTCGATGAAACTACTAAACTTCATGATCGACGGCGACAGAAAACTCGGGTGAATGTCGGTGTTGCTCATTCAGATGGAAGAAGGTAGTGGACACAACCCTGAGCAGTGACGCCGCAGTATTAGGCCTATTTTTTGTGCAAACCAGGTAAGTCCACATGTATTGTATTTTCAGTCAATTGTGTCCGAAAATGTTGAATACACAGTCCATGGGAGCGCGAGGTGTAATAATGTTTATAATGAAACGTATATACCAGACCTCTGTTCCCTGTTTGACTCCCTATTTAACTTCTGTAGGCGATGAAGTTGAACATGTTAAACTTTTGTAACAGGTGATATCGCAATTAGCCAGTGGTGGAATGTAACGAAGTAATTTAATTTCGTTACTGTGCTTAAGTTTCTTTTTTGTATTTGTACTTAGTGAAAATAATAATGCATACTACTACTTACATTTTGTGGCAGTTATATGTACTTTCTACTCCTTACATTTGGGAAATCGATGCTGTTACTCGTTACATTATATTAACATATTTTCGTCTAAATTTTTTTTTTTTTTTACTTTTCAGCTAAATCTTGCATGACAAAAATGCACACACAATATTGACACCAATCTTTTCAATACACATAATATTGTTGTGACACTGAGCAGTGACATTGGCAGAGGCATAGTATGTCTACATTCTTTATCATAATGACACAGTCCACAGACTGACATTGCGTGAGTACTTGTACTTTTATACTTTAAAGTAGCTACTTAGTATTTTTTTACTTAAGTACGATTATTGATGTAGTACTTCTGCTTTTACTTGAGTAAATATTTTGCAGGGTATTGGTACTTCTACATAAGTACTAAACTTTAGTACTTCCTCCCCTGTTACAATTAGCTTCATGCTCCGTTTTGCTACAAAAACATACCGACATCTTTGTCTTGTTTTGTGACTGTCATTGTCTTACTATACATTTTGCCTGGTTCTGATAAAACAACTGCTGAACACATTTGCTCCTATGAAGACCAGAGGATGGGAAGAAACACTTTCAGCATTGGTGGTTCTAGTGGAACAGACAGGCAAGTTTATGCATAGAAATAGGGATTAACTGTCTGATTACTTTCTCCAGTGTATAATTTATTAATATTTTGGTTACTGCTTACATGCATTTAACATTTTCCCTTTCACTCTGTTTAATTTCATAGAGGAGTGTCTTCAGACAATTGCTGAACACCTAGAAATGGAACGTCTACCTGTGAGACCAAAGACAGTTTTCACAAAACTTGCGTGTATATTTCTACTCTTTTACAGAAACTGCCCTCCAGACTGCTGATCTGGAGTTATCAACCATTTGGCTGCCTTGTGTTAATACTTGTATATACTTGCACTTGTAAAAAAATAAATATTTACTTACTTTGACCTTTTTACTGATTTTGACATTAATATTGCCGCTCATTCTGGCTTTTTGGAAATTGTATACATTGTTCAACTGTATGACAAATTGAAAAATTATTGAAACACTACTGCATAACACTTTTAATAAGTCAGTATCCCAAATATAAAAACATTTGAAAACTTCTAAAAAAAAAAAAAAATCTACCAATATATTACAGAGTATAAATATAAGAAACAACATTACAAAATGTACAGACTTAATACTCCAGGTTTATAACTTGTGTACTGTCTTGGGGGGGTCAGGACATTTGTTTCTAATGCATTTCCCTGACCCAGTGACCCTTGTAGCTAGAATATAAAATGTGTGTAGGCACCAAATCAGTTTTCCCTGTTGGCATCTCCAGGCTGGATGGCTTGGCCCAGTAGAGTGACATACTCTCTGTATTTTTGAGGGAGATGAATGTGGCCCTCATGTAGGCAGTAGAGTGAGAAATGAGGTAAGGTGATAAAATAGGATGGTTTGTGGCTGCAACAGACACATCCACATCTGTGGGCATTTCTTGACAGTTACCACAGGTTCCACCATGGACATAACCTGTTTCAGAAGCTCCTCCATCTCCCTTATCTCTGAAAGTATATGAAGCTAATAGACAAATACGAGTTTAAATTAAAATATATTAGTTTTTACTATGGCAAAAAGATTGTAGGTAGTGTTATATGATTTACAATTGTGCAAAGTCATTATTTGCTAAAATTTCAATCCATTAAGAACATATTAAAAGATAGATAATTATCTATCTTGATTATTGTGTAAATAATGACTCAAGTAATAATTGTATCGATGAGATTAACTTCATATATAGGCTACAGGAATTGAGCACAATCACAGACCATGTAGCTATTTTATTTAGGCATTCACACAACATAAATTTAGACCTACACAATATAAATTAGTCGCAAAACAGTGAGTGATGTAGTCCATAAGCCTACTTTCACAGCCTATAGTGGACAGCAACCCTGGTCCTAGAGAGCCACTATCCTGACACACCTGACAGTCATTATCAGGCTTCTGCAGAGCTTGGTGATAGGCTCATCATTTGAATCAGGTGTGTTGGAAGAGGGATCCATCTAACATGCAGGATAGTGGCTCTCTAGGACCAGAGTTGCTGATCCCTGCAATAGTCTAACCTGACTGTGGTTATTCTACAATTCTCCACTCTTTCACTGAATTCTCTGTAAGTCTGACATTCTGTCCTCCTCTGTTGTGGGTGGCTATAAAAAGTGATAATAATGAAAGGCAGGTTCAGGCCTTGGGTTTGTACAGATTATATTTATTTAGGCAAAGTACATTGAATGATGATATTTTTTTGACATCGTCAACAATGTCTCATTGTTGTCAATAAAGGGAAAAAAAGAGACTCAATTACATAGTGCCATAAATTGAAATGGTGGTGGACGGTACTTTTATTGTGGGATGGACAGCAGGCATTTGGCTCTGCCCTCCTCAGCGGTAAAACAACAGTCACAAAAATTTGGCATATCCCAGTCCGGGCTCTTGCATAAGCCACTGCTAAATGGTATATGGCAGAAGTGCCCTGCCATATGCCAAAAGCCAAGGGGATCTCAATGCTGCCGTTTTATTTGTACCGGTTTAATAACAGCAAAACAAAAGACAGTAGAACAAGCATAACCAAAACCATGTTCTTTTAAGACATTTGAGTGACAAATGATATCTGAAATTTTTTCACATTCAATTTATGAATGTTTTTATTTTTCTACACTTTGTTCCTTAATGAAAGTGAGGACGGAGGAGTTGAGGTGCTTGCCGTTCAGACAGTATGTGGAAGCGATATTTTCACTGTCCTCTGTTGCTCCCTAGCGTTTGTTTTAATATTGTCCTTATCGAGTGTTTGTATTTTTTGTAATTCCAAATGAATGCATTAAAAAAAAAAGGTTGTGTAAGCATTAGAAAATTACGAAAGATACATCCAAGGCTGTTTGTCCCAAAGTTCCTGCCATTAGGCAAGTGGAACAGCGGAACAGAAATTGTGCTGTCTTTGCACTGATTCAGGTATTTTCTTCCACCGGGAGTATGAGGAGTAACATACTGTACCATTAACTATTCTCAATCTATTGATGTTCTTGTCTCTAGTCAAAGGTTTGTGTATATTAGGTCTATGTTTAAGTGTGTTTGGGTTTATGTTGAAATTGTATGTCATGAGATAAGAAAAACCAAAGCCAAATTGTATGTTTTCACATACATGACCAATAAAGCTGATTCTGATTTTAATGATGTGGAAAAACGCACACCTGTCTATAGAAGATCAGATAAGTGACAGTGCATGTCGGAGCATAAATCAAGTCATGAAGTCCAGGGAATTGTCCATAGACCTCCAATCTGACCTACAGTGAAGCATGGCGGAGTAACAGTAACAGCCTGTGGGGATGGTTTTTAACTACAGGAACTTGGAGACTACTCCGGATTGAGAGAACGATGAATGCAGCAACATACAGGGACACCCTAGATGAGATCCTACTTCAGAGCACTCTGAACCTTGAACTGGGCAGAAGATGTGTCTTTCAACAGGATAACGACCCTAAACACACAGCCACGATGACAAGTCAGAGGCTTTGTGATTGTCCTTTACTGGTCCAGCCACAGACCTAGATGGATGGATGGATGGATTCCAAAGCTGGGAAATTGGCACTGTGCTTTTTTTGTTTGTTTTTTTTGGAACATGGAACATCTAAAAAAAAAAATGGCTGTGCATTGAAACTCTCCATCCAACCTGAAGGAGCTCGAGAGGTTCTGCAAAGAAGAATGAGATATATAAATAATATACAAATATCAACAACCATAACAATCTGAGCCAAAACAACAGTACATTAATTGCATTTACATGCCCAGTTTGATGTGTATGTAGCAGTTATGAAAGCAATCATATAGATGAAAACTCTTTACCATACAACTTATAGACAGTTAGTGGAATTTGTAATTATTTAACCCTCAAACACCTAAATGGCTGCCAGTGACCAAAAGCCTCTACTGATCTAAAATGTTTAATAGCCAGTAATTGTTATCATCAATATATTTAGATTATTCAAATGTAGGTAAAATGCAGTCTCTCAGCTTGTCATTGTTACCAAATATGATCCAATGATCCATTCAGTGGCTCCATATTGTATGTGAAGACACTTATCTTCTACAAGACTTGATTCACCAATAAAACCAATGTGCTTTGACAAGTGAATGTGTGTAGATGCCTGATTTTATGTTGAGATAATGATGTATTTTATTGGAAAAGTCACTTTTTCTTCAGTTTCGATATAACCTATGAATTATGAGCTTTTATGAATACCTGCTTTTTACTGAAATTATGAAATGCAGAGGATGGTATAATTCATGTAAATTAATCACTTGGGAAAGGATAAATGTAGGAAAAAAAATCAGAAGTTACAATAAAATAGCTGTAGTACTTTAAGTGTTAAAGATATACTTAAAGTAAACAGTATGATTCTGTAATGTAAGATTATTCATTTAAACCATAGGTGACAAACATGTGGCCCGGGGGCCAAATCCAGCCCGCCAAAGGGTCCAGTCCCGCCCCTGGGATGAATTTGTGAAATGCAGAAATGACATTGAAGATATTGACATTCAAGGATCAAATCATTTTAGGTTGAAACTAAAGTGGATTAGACCAGTAACATATTATCATAACCTATATATAATGAAAACTGCAAATTTTTCTTTTTGTATTAGTGTAAAAAAAAAAGAAGAGAAAACTACACAAAAATGTTTACATTTACAGACTAGCCTTTTATAAAAACTGTAATTAACCTGAAATCTCTTAAGTATGTAGAATTTTTATACTATTCTGCCTGTTATTAAATATTTTGTGTATTTGTAGATCCACTGTGAACTGTAAGTTGTGATTCACATTTATAAATAATAAACTAGGGTGTAATATTGTTAACATTGCACTTATTTTACTTCAGAATTTTCAGGTTGTTCATATTCATGTTTTGTTCAAGTACAATTCGTAGATGTAAAAAAAATTTCATTACAGAATTATACTTTTTTTCAGTTTATATTATTTCACTGCTCCAGCCCACTTTATACCATATTAGCCTGGATGTGGTCCCTGAACTAAAATGAGTTTCACATTCCTGGTCTAAACCCTGTGTTTATTTTTCTTTTCTTTTTTCTGCCTGTCATTTTCTCAGGCACCAGTGACCCATATGTGAAATTCAAGATCGCAGGCAAAGAGGTGTTTAGGAGTAAAACCATCCATAAGAACTTAAATCCAGTATGGGATGAGAGAGTCAGCCTCCTGGTGGAAACACTACGGGACCCCCTGTATGTCAAGGTAAAGCATCAGGCAACTGTAACTGATCCTAACACTGAGCTTCAGTTAACCCAAAATAATCCTTGGAGACCTCTTGTATTTATATTGGTATTATCAAAATGCCCTGGGCAGCAGGTACACTACGGTTTACAGATTACAGTTTTTGCTTTATGCTTCTTCTAGGTCTTTGACTATGACTTTGGGCTTCAGGATGATTTCATGGGCTCAGCGTACCTCCACCTGGAGTCACTGGAACATCAGAGGTGTCTATTTTATCTTTTTTATTGCACTCCTTTCACCAGACTCTTCTGTTTATCTTTCAAGTGTTGGAAGCAACTTCCCAAAACAGTAACCATATTTAGAAAAGTATCACACAACACTGAATAGAGATTTGGTGTTTTTAATCTATATTTGTT
>JAPSES010083480.1:0-20572 GCA_029822895.1 Maxillicosta whitleyi | reverse complement strand
TATTTTCTATTCTGTTTTCTACTCTCTTTTCTATTCTATTTTCTATTCTGTTTTCTACTCTATTTTCTATTCTATTTCTATTCTGTTTTCTACTCTATTTTCTATTCTATTTTCTACTCTCTTTTCTACTCTATTTTCTATTCTGTTTTCTACTCTATTTTCTATTCTATTTCTATTCTGTTTTCTATTCTATTTCTATTCTGTTTTCTACTCTATTTTCTATTCTATTTTCTACTCTCTTTTCTATTCTATTTTCTACTCTATTTTCTATTCTATTTTCTATTCTGTTTTCTACTCTCTTTTCTATTCTATTTTCTATTCTGTTTTCTACTCTATTTTCTATTCTATTTTCTACTCTATTTTCTTTTCTATTTCTATATTCTCAAAGCACTTTACAAAGCCCCACATTCACCCTTTCACACACACACTCATACACCAGTAGGAGGATACTACAGTATGTACCATACAAGGCAGTTCTTGCTTGCTCAAGGACACTTTGACATGTGGACAATAGGAGCCAGGATTTGAACCGCCAACCCCGCTCTACCAACTGAGCCACAGCCGCCCCAGTTAGTTTCCAAGTACGAAAGGAAGGAAATGAATTCCACAAGTTAAAGCTAAAGAGCGGGAAAAAAAACAGTAAATAAAACAAAAAAACAACAAAACATAGACCCCCCCCCCCCCGAAAAAAAAATCCAATCTAGATATCCTTCTGTTCCTACACTGCACCTTTAATAATATTATACTGAACTACTTCAACATCCTCACATTCACACTCATATAATGTCTCATATTCTTCTAATCTTATATTATTTTAATGCTATTATTAGTGTATTCTATGTATATTATGTATTGCTTTTATCTCTTCACACTTCCTTTCCTATTTATTTATGTATTTTTTGCTTTTTCAACACTGTTTGTTTAGGTAACTGTGTGACCAAGTCAATTCCCTTGTGGATCATTACAGTTCTTATGTCATTAAACTGGATCAGGAACATGCTCCCTCCTGCATGCATACACTTTTATTCTGGTTAAAAACGCTTTCAGAAGGATAATGATCATGTTTCAGAAACATATGCAGGGTGTGACATGTTGAAATAGTCAAGAATTTAGCTTTACTAGTGTTCATTGTTAACTATAACAAAAAAATGCATGTGTTTGTGTCTGATGAAGTAATAAACACATGATGTTTTTCTGCAAATATTTGAGAATAAAATTTTAACGCTGTCTGAAAACTGTAGAGGATCGAGTTTTTGACGACCCCTGTTACAAACATCAGTATGTCAGTAACAGTCTGTGTTTGTTTGTTTGTTTTCCATGACCGCATGTCATAGGTGAGGGGTCGCGGCCTTTCCAGAGGACTCGTTACTATGACAACACGGTGGCGGCACTGGTGCGGTCAGGAGTGCGTTTACTGTGGAGCAATGGCCCTGAGGAGAGCGCTGGGTTACTGGCAGGCCTGGCAAAACTGGAGCAAAGGAAAGGGCAAGGAATCACTGTCCCACTGGAGGTCAAAGGTCAGCACAGGCAGCAGGCACTGCAGCTGTACTCAAGCCTGCCCTCGGTCAACCACGTCCACGCTTTAAACATGAGCCACAACTTTGGGTCAGTCGCACAACTCATAAACAGGTGAGAGGTTTGGTTTTTGTTTTTTTTCTCCATTGATTCAGTTTATTCAGGGTTCGTACATATTTCTACGAGTTAAACTGAAGACTTTTTAAGACTTAGAACAGACTTTTTTTTTTTTATTATTGTTTTAACTTTATTTATAGAGCTTCTCAACCTTTAACAAATCTAACACTTGTAATTTCAAGTGATGTGTTTATACAAATATTGACACCAGACATGTTAAACAATCAGAACCCATAGGAAAAAAAGGCAATTCTGAGTGTTTTTCTAGTTTAGGATGTGATGAAGACTGGATGCAGCGGTTCGATTCTGCATAATCAATAATCCAAAAATGAATGAAACTATGAATGGAAAAAATATTATGAACCTTACTGTGGCACTATGTAAGAATTATGTGGTTAAAAAAAAAAGCTGTGACAGTGAATGTGTCCTGGAATCAAAAGCAGTCAAATATTGCATGTGTGACCTTCTTTTTTGGCCGTACAGTTTATATATTCCAGTGGTTTCCCTCATGTTTAACCTGCCCGTCTTCACATTCCAGCTCCGTTGAAGTCATACAGAAAGGAGGCTGCATGAGTCGTCCCAGAGCCGAGGAGATCTACCGCTTCCTGCGCTACTCGTCCGACTCATTTCTCATGAACGCATCGAAAACAGGAAAATTCAGCTGAAATCACATGAGGATTCAACCACCTGGTGTCTGGTCCGACAGCTATGTTTCCCCTTTCTGTCCCATGGACCTTTTTCTCCCACATCATTGTGTCTTATTTACTGTTTTCCGTCTGTTGCCAGGTCATGAACGCTCTATCCTTCACTCATATTCCTGTAAAAGAAGAGCCTCAGCCCATAGTAAGCTGATCTAACTATGATCACACTTGCTTTTTCTTGTAATATATGTAGTATTTGTACTTTTTTGTACATCTTACTGGGTTAACCTTAAGCCTGTTGCACTCGTCTCATCATCCAGTGTTACTTAAAGATAATACTGCGACGTGATCATTAGAAGGATTCAATCAACATTTGATTGACGCTTGAATAATGTATTTTTCCCATTAAAATAATGAACATATTGTTTACAACTGTACTCATTAATATATCTTAATATGTGGCATATCTGTTTAATAAACAGTGCTATTTTTTTTTTACCACATTGTGACAAATTTTGTACTCAGTTTAAGTAGTATTTTTAATACTTATGTATGGCCACTAGAGGTCAGACTTGCATTTTTTTTTAATGATAAGTGTATTGAAGCTATTATTTACACATATTTCCAGGACTTTATGGTAGTGAGTGGGAAAAAAACAAAAAAAAAACCCAACAGAATATCAGGGAAAAATTCTAGTTTTATTTCACCACCCTGTGACAGAACTACAGTGTGCATGCTGCTCTGGTGCAAAATCGTGTAAATAAAAATGTACAGAACACAAAAGGCAACATTAGATATTTAAAGCAGCCCTTTTTTAACCAGGATTTACAACAATCATCAGTACAAGCCGAAACATATGTACATTAGAAAAGATGTTAAAAAAGAAAAAATACAGGACCAATCATGCTTAACTCTACAGCCTAAAGACATTTTACATCCAAAATTCACAGTATATACACATGTAAAGGAGGTTTTGGACGACTCCAGGTTCAACACGTCACCAATAAGCAGGAAAAAGTAACAGCAGCAGCAGCAGTTTAGAACCGCAGAGAAGGGTACGCTGCTCAGACAGGCAGTACGTTTCTCAAAATGCTTAAAATACGCAAAGGCTCGATGCCCTTCAGTCGACTTTTAATCATTTTAACCTTCAAGCTCGAGTGAGACAGGAGGCGACGCTGTGTTTTGATTTGATCCTAGTGCGTTCTTCTCCGATACAGAGGGAAGCAGCGTCGTCTGGAAAAAGGCTTTAAGTGTCACCAGAGCCGAGTTAAACAGTTATAAAGCATCCACCTTGAACTTGTTTGACACTGGATAAAGCAAACATAGCACCTACTGTAACTAGAACTACAACGCATTAAAAAAAAAAAGCAACTATTTCCATGACCTATTCATTGTTTCGGTGATTTTCAAAGCAGAAAAGACCAAACATTTGTTCAACTATACAAGATGTGACGAATACTATTAAAATAAAGTTGATTTGGTTAAAAATACAGTCGCGAAAAAATATTATTCCACCCTTATTTTCTTCAATTTCTTCTTCATTTTAATTCCTGGTACAACTAAAGGACGAATATAATGATAGTAACAAAAATGGCTCATTTTCAGAGCTGATATCTATCCATATTTAACATGTTTTCTTGATAAAAGCCAAAATCACTTCAGTTCTTACGTCAATGTGTGTGTCATTGTACTGATAAAAACAGTGCTTTTAGACATTTTCTGTTTCCTGTCTGTTTTAGTCAAATGATACACACAGGACCGTTATTTTTGATGGTCTAATTTTTTTTCACGACTGTAGGTATAGTTAAAAATACATCTTTGGGCTTCAGTCAATTCATACATTCATTTTTATTTGTTGGTTTGTTTGTAACTATCAAGAAAAAAAAAAACTCCTTAAAATTAGTTTTCAATCATACAAAGGTTTAATATATTACCATAAGGTGCTGTTTTCCTTGGACGGTTAATGGTGTCAAGAACCAAAAGCCAAAAACAACTGCATCACATTTGGTTTTAGACAGAAGTTGCGCCAATTAAAATATTAAAAAGATAGAAAATGAAGTCATCAGAACACATTTAATTTAATATATGGATGAAACCGTATCCGTCACTGAAAATATAAAAAGATCCATCCAGAGATCTCACATAAATAAACAAAAACAAAGAAAAAAAAAAACAACACAAGGCAGCTCATTAGATCAGTTCATATCAGAGTTGAACCAGACGACCGCAAAACCGGACAAAACAATGCAACGGTCTCTGCGTGGGCATCCATCCCTCTGTGTTCGTAACAGGGTCGGAGGCTGAAACGTGTTCACGCTACAGGTGGATTGGTCAACCGCTTGTAACAAGAAACTAAAAAGTTAAAATTTAGAACAAAAATGGTTAAAAATAAAAATCAAGCATTTAAGAAATCCATCTTAAACGACCGTAAAAATGTTTCACTCGTGTCATTTTCCAACATTCCCATATCAAAACATCTAAACAACTCTAGGCCTAAAGTTCTAGATCTCCTCGTTTTCTCACATGCTATTAGACGGAAAGTAATCCCTTTTTAACTCGTACAGTGTTTTATTTGGTCACCTGTCGATGGCGTCGCATCCTGTTTGTTAACGTTATTTGCTGCCGTTTTACTGAAGTTGTTTCACAGAGTTGCCTCTTAAGCGTAACACCAACTAAATCCATATTCACACAGTTAATAATCAATTGTTTTAGTGGATCTTTTGTATCGTTTTGACTGAAGTCTGGCGTCTTTAATTAGGTTCACTGAATATTCTACAGGTTTTAGTGAATTAAACTAATGATTGACAGATTGTTTTTCCAGACATCAATACGACCGCTAAGTAAAAATTTGGGATGGACATACATTTGTATTAATTTCAAGTACAGTATAACTGAGTACTGCTCAATAGATAGATGTTTTCTTATTTTAGCGTCCAAAGGCAGTGACCTGTGGGACTAACCAGACAGTCCACAGTGTAGAGGACACACAGAGAGTAGCAGTAAATTAATTTATTTGAACCGATAGTTCATAAAAAAAAGATCTTGATACCAATCACTCAATAGGAAAAAAAACTGTGACATTGGCTCTGATAATCTTTCTACTCGTATCACAGACAAAGCACAGCGACCTGAACCGTTTCAGAGGTT
Source organism: Maxillicosta whitleyi (assembly GCA_029822895.1). Classification (NCBI taxonomy): domain Eukaryota; kingdom Metazoa; phylum Chordata; class Actinopteri; order Perciformes; family Neosebastidae; genus Maxillicosta; species Maxillicosta whitleyi. The sequence continues at coordinate 15,152 of JAPSES010083480.1, read as the reverse complement.
TAACTGTTACTCTACTCTTGGAACTGGCAAGATTTCTGAATTAACAAACAATTTATACAAAACCGTAAGACTTTTAAGAAAAGACCATATATACAAGTACAGCTTTATCTTAAAATATATATTACTTAAATACTACGAGTGGATTTTGAGAGACAGACGCTTACCTAAGATCAGTTCACCTATCTAATAACCTGGTAACAGATCATAGACCTGAGAGAAGCTGCAAACCGCCCAGGTTTACAGGTTAATGTAGTGGTACATCGATGCACGGGGGGGTTACATGCTGGTGGGCTGAGTCTGGGGCTGCAGGGGCTGCAGGGGGACGGCCTGGTGCTCCGAGTCCTGAATGGAACACTCCTCCCCTTCACGCATGTACAATAAGAACAGAGTCACGGTGGCGAAGGTGGTGGCGTTGACAGGAAAAGCTCGGAGCAGAGTGGACGTGAGGCCGCGTGTGAAAACCCTCCATCCTTCCTTCTTTAAGCTCTGCCTCACGCAGTCCATGATGCCGTTGTACTGGTTGACCCCTCCGACGCCGTCCGCTTGCAGGCGCGACTTGATCACGTCCACAGGGTAGGTGGAGAGCCAGGACGCGATGCCCGACATGCCCCCGGCAAACAGCAGCTTAGGGATCATGTAAGGGTCTTCGGGCTCGCAGCTCAGGTAACGCGTCAACACGTCATATGTGAGAAAGTACACGCCGAAACCGGGCGTCTCACGGAGGAGGGTGGTCACCATACCTCGATTGATCCCCCGGATTCCCTCCCTCCTGTAGATCCGCACCAGGCAGTCCAGGGAGTTTTTGTACATCTTTTTCTTGGACTTCTTTTCTCCGGTCCCTTGCATCTGCATGCGCGTCTTGGCCAGTTCCATGGGGCAGCAGATGACGCACTGGATGGCTCCAGCAGACGCCCCGGCCAAGAACTGGTTCAGAGGAGTGTCTCGGCCCAGCTTCCGCATGGCGTTACCCTGCACGCCAAAAACTATAGCGTTGATGAAGGTGAGCCCCATCATGGGAGAGCCGATCCCCTTGTACAGACCGAGCACCTACAAACAAAGATACATGTCACTGATGAGAACAGATACTGGACAACAGCCTGTGAACCTGCAGTTTAAAAGGTAAGACACAAGATCAATCTGTTTATTACACCCAGACAATTTTGGTGGTTCACATAGAAACAGAAAAATAACATGTTGAGTGTTTTATAATTTAAGGAAGTCTGAGACGTGAGATTATAAGCGATTGATCACATATAGATTAATATACATCTCTAGAATATTTAAAAGACATTTGGACCTACCTAAAAATTTAGCAGCTTAGATTTTGCTAAATTTAACTATACTACATAAAAAAAAAAATAAAATAAAAAAAACTTAAGATAATTTGTGGTTCCAGTTGTATATTACGAGCCTTTCTTTATGTAGTTGTGTGTCCTGGGTTCTGTTTGTGACACCTATTTATTCCATTCACTTTAAGAAATTTCAACCACTGTTTGTTTCAACTTGCTCTATAATTGTTAGACAACTACAATAATTATTTCCTAATTCCACTACGTTCACAAGACTTCTGAACTTGTTTTCCAAGATACTACAGAAGAAGTGTAAAACTTAAACGAGTCAGGGCCGGTCTCACCTGAAACTGGTTTGGGTGGATATTTGCAACTGGTTTACGTAAGTGAGTGGAATGCAATGAAATGATTTTATTATTATTATTATTTATTATAGACAAACTGACAAATCTAATGTACTTCTCATGTTTACAATGTGAATTCAATGGATTTGTTCAAGTTTTAGCTGTTGTAGAATTTTGATTTAATGAAATTGTTAATGCAACAGAAGAAAGTGATTGCTTGACACAAAAATATTCGCTCTAAATTAAATAAGTGCTTTATTATCATAAAAAAACCCAATATTTTTCTGAGTTTTAATGGGTGCTTGACCTCATCCCATTACAGCTCTGCTTTCTCAAAACATGCTGGATGTTTTTTTGTGGTTAATGTTTGGTTTAAGTTGATGGTTTGTTGATGTGTTCACTATCAAAAGATGAGAAAGGAATCCAAGTGTTTTGCCAAGTTTAAAGCCCTGCGGCGTGCTGGGGTGCTAATAAAACGCAGAACCGTTCTGGAGGAGCTAAAGCAAAAAATAAGCACTGCCACAAACTGTCTCAGGAGCATTAGTTTTAGCACTTTGCTTTTTCATTGATTCAGTTTTAGTTGCGGTGTATAAATGGCTTTAATTGGGCTTAGATTTTAAAACTGACGAGCAGTGGAACGTTGCATAAATGTAGAGGTCGAACATGCACAACATTTGTAAAACATGAGTGGAATGAAGCAACAAACAAAAGAACAACACGGTCATCTGTGGAAGTGGTTCAACCCAGGTGGTTATGTGGGTTTAATGCTTTTAGTGAGAAAATGAGAACACTCACCAGGTATTTAGCTGTTTTAGCTGCCAGTGTAAACAAAATAAACTGAGAAAAATGTAGAGCAATAATAATAATAATAATAATAATAATAATAGTTACATTATGCAGTTTAATCTGGGCTACAAAAAAGAGATACAAAAGATCACAACTACAGAGCACAATTTTCTTTTGGCTTTAGTGGCGCTGCATAAATGAATCAAATTGCAATCGTCAGTCTGTCATTATTTTATCACAAAAGGCTGTAATTTCAAGATTCATTCTGGGACACTGAGCAGCAAGTCTTGATTCTTTTATTCTCTCTATCTAGTTTTAAATGTTCACTGCCCATAGTCATGGAAGAACTGATGAGGACACCCTTGTTTTCTTCAGTTTCTTGTTCATTTTAATGCCTGGTACAACTAAAGGTACATTTGTTTGGATAAATATAATGATAACAACAAAAATAGCTCATAATAGTTTAATTTCGGAGCTATTTTCCACATTCCCTTGATAAAAACCAAAATCACTTCGGTTCTTACATCAGTATCTATGTCATTGTACTGACAAAAACAGTTCTTTTAGACATTAGATGTTTTCTTTTGTGTCTGTTTTGTGTCACATGATACACACAGGAGTTAGTATTTGATTGTATAACAACTGTTTTTGATGGTCTAATAATTTTTTCCACGACTGTAGATTCCGGAATTCTCCTGCATATCAAATGTCAGTTATATTTTGACAATAAAAAAAAACAGAAATCGTCGCCCAGTTCAACTTAAACTAAGCCTTTAAACCTGAAAGAAATAATGATTTAACATAAATTCTAATATGAACATTTTTTTGTTCTTACTTTCCGGCCCAGTTCAACACAACGTCAAAAGTGAAGCTTTAGTCTAAATGTGCGGTCTGCAGTCATTGTAGTTTGTGTTTCAGACTTATATTCTGTCCGATAATAGCTTCAGACCGTCTGATATCACAATATCAAACATCGACATCTAATAGACAAAGTGTAAAAGTCAGGTTTTGTAGGAGGAACAGAATTCTCCGTCTCCATGTGAAACGAACTGAAATCCCTGAGACTAAGCATACTCCACTTAGCTCAAATGGCACCAAAGCTTAAATTAGCCCATGCAGGACTAAGGTCCCCGCTGACCCTGTGTGCCAGAACACCCACCGCCCCCTTTTTCACCCCATGTTAGGAACATGCCGGCTGATCCCAGTCAGATGTAACCTGACACTTGATTACCGCACAGCGCCACTATAAGCATGGCCTCAGGGTTACTGTAACTCATGTAGACAGCTACTCTCTACATATCACTCGACTGCCGTTGTGCAATTTTCTTACCGACTCCTGGCGTATGATCGACTGGAAGCAGTGGTACGTCCCACGGTACAGAGGTTTGTCCACATTTTGAACTTGAAGCCGCACCTGTGGATAACAGCGCTGGCGTTAACGGTCGTAAATGAGGCCAAAGAGGGCCACAACAGCTACACATCATACAATGAAAATAGGCTCTTTCAAGGGGGGGGGGGGGTTAAGGATGCTTAAAAAGGGGTACAACATGAGGGAGGAAAATTTAACTGAAAAATAAAAAGATACAAAAATCAAAATGTCATCTCTGCTTTACATTTTTATAGCATCAAGACAGGACATTGGGTGAGAGAAAGAAGACCTTGACCAATACTTACTAGGTCACATTTCCGTGGAGAGCTTGTTTATTTCTCTCTCTCATCTACAACACAGTGACACTGTTGCTGTTAAAGACAGCCACCCCCAGCCCCAAAGCAACACACCAATTCAACTCCCAGAGAAATGAGATCATAAGCAAAGTATTAAAAGAGCTACAACCAAACCATCCAGCATCCACGTACGGCTCGCTGCGGTTTTTCAAACAGCTGCGCCATACGCTTCAACCTCGCCTATTAGAAACAAAACAGCCGAGTGATCTGTGACAGCAAACGGAATGCAAGTGCGTTATGTTCATCTGCTCATATTTGATCAGTTTATGTTAAAAAAAAAAAAACCCTCCAGCAAATCATTGATATACTTGAGTTAATACACAAATATTGTATGATGAATGTTTTGACATGAGAACAGCTGGACACATGCACAATAACTGCACCCTCATGCATGCGGGAATATCAATTATTATTGTTAATGGGAAGCATATGACGGTGTATTAAGGCCAATGTAGGCAAAAGGAAAAAAATACTGAATGGGGGAGAGGCGTAATGTTCAGAAAAAAAAACCCCTGTAATATTCTCTGAAATTATAAGGTCATGAAAGTAAAACATTTATGTATTTTTTTCCAAACTTTAGAAGAAAAACGAACATATATGCATCAGATGAGGTTGGATTAGCATAGACACTGAGGCACATTCTGCTTCTGTGGCTGCTCCTAATACAACCTGATCAGATTCATCACAAATATCCAATTTTATTTCCTGTAACTTTGAAATTTTAAGGGAAATAATTAGGCCCCCCCCCCCCCGCTTCACCTAAACTGACCTTAATATAACATAACAGACACACAGTGAAGTAGCGTCAATTGTCTCTTTTCTCTAAGCAATAACATTAAAATGGTTTCTTTTAAGAGCAGGTGACAGCTGTATACAACGTATGACATGGCATTAAGAAATAATAACCAAATATTTAATTTAAAAAAAAACATTAATTTATCATCACTGACAAATTAATGTAGTGAGGACAAATATATACGGTAGTTATTCAAGTTTGGAAATGATACCAAAAGTGGTTTTCATCAAGGAAAGTGCAAACATTTAACATACCACACTTTGCTTAATAAATGAGAGTACATTATATCCAAAAATTAAACTCATATCATTTTTATTTTAGTTTTAAAACACATTAATTCATGGTAACAGAGTGAGGCGTTTGTTCAGTGTAATGAATCAGAGTAATAAAAGATTTTATGAAAATACTGATAAAATTATAGTATCAGTCTTTGGCGACATATGTTCGTTATCTATATTTAATACACATTTTATATATACTGTATTACATTCTGAATTTGTACTGTATACATTTGTTTACAACCTTTACACTGTATTCTCATATATCCTGTTGAAATTCAGGTACAAATTAAAAAAAACAGTTTTAGAAGCTAGAGACATATGTCCAGCTTATTAGGGTTTTTTTTTGTATATTGTTTTAGAGAAAAAAGAAAGTTGACCCTGATGTTCACTTGCACTTGGCCAGGCCCTTCTACCATAGTGAAAAACAATATACAGCTTTGGAAGTAATTAGTAGACAGTCAGAGTTTGGATAAATTCAGCGTTTCAATTGGACTTTAATATTAAGTTCTTGGAAAATGAAAGCGTTTGTAGGTCATTTCTCAACACCAGATGATCCTAATTTACTTTTCATTGATAAAAAAAAAAGGGAATTTATACAACTTTAGATGCCAGATTTGTACTTTATATTCAAACACAAAAGATAACTTCTGACTTGTTGCACTAGTCCAGCAATATTTGCAAAGCTGCATGTGTCCATTATGTTAATATTTACCCAGTGAAGTGTGCACTCACTCATCCCTGTTGCTCAATTTTTGGGTCGTACTATGAAGGTCATAATGACACTGTGTAATGTCAGGTCCAAATAGAGTGGTCTGTTGATTTTATTTATTTTTTTTTTATTTGCCCCCAACAGCTGAGTACTGATCGTGTCATTACCTAACATGAATAAACAAAACAGTGACGAGGAAGGAGCAGACACCCACCTTCACAGTGTCGAATGGATGTCCAACTAAAACACCAGCAGCACCTGAGGAAACACAAGAGAGAGGCTTTAGGTGTGACACTGAAAAAGTGCACTCAGACCAGCTCAGGTACAGGAAAAACACACCTACACCTGGAATGAATCATGCATTTATCATTACAGACACTTTCAAGAAGGTTCATGAAAGCAACTCATACGTCAATGTACAGTCATGTGATCGCAAGTATTACATAATCGCCATATTGCTATTATTTAACATAATCGTGATTATTTTCAAGAATATTCTGACATAATTTTGAGACCTACTGTTTTTCTGTGAGTTCAGATTATTTTGATTATGGATCTTTGTGGCCTGATGGTAAATACCAATATTATTTTCTGTTGATTTTTTTTTTTTATTATTATTATTTATCACTCTTTTCTACCAGTGAAAACGAAACAATGTGCATTATACGTAAAATAATAATAATAGTATCAATATCTTTGAATGGGAACACATTCAGTCGTGCAAATTTATGAAAAAATATTGATAGAAAATAAACTCATCATATAAATATTAACATGGGTGATATGACATGTAATTATGTGCCAGTATCGGCCAATATATCAATATGTCTCTACCAAAAACTGCTTTTGTTCATATTAACAGTGTTTTTTTTTGTTTTTTTATTTACTGGCATGCACGGGTGCAACAGAATTCTATGTTTTTCAATAAACCAGATATATAATGTCATCTTTTTGGATAATAATATCAATAATATATTAGTACGAATAGAAAAACCTACATTGTATCTATATAACAGCCAAAAGGATTAAAAATAAACTACTAATAGGAAATATTTTAATTAGTTGGTGACTCTAGATTCATGTAGCTCCAGGTGATGATAAAGAAAATGCATATTAACAAAAGGCAAACAAATATAATTAATTTATATGTTCCAATTAATGCATCTATACATTTTTTAATTACATTAAATTTGCCATTAAACTACTATTAGATTGATACTGCAGTAATGGAATACATTCAATAACTGGGTTTTTAATGGACAAAATCAGCAAAAATATGATTCAAAAATGTAATATTGTTGGTATTTATTTTCAGAATGTACGACAGCCCTATTGGTCAGTGCATCTGGTGATGAAATATTAAGTGTTCTGTCCTTGATTTATACCAATAAGGTAAAAAAAAAAAAAAAGAAGAAGAAGTCAAACAAGTGCAACATGTGACTGTAAACGAGGCACATGGATAGGTATGCATCAGCAGAAATGAGCTTCGATATTAATCTCCACAAGGATTATGAAACGGCTCTAAAAAGTATCATTACAGGAAATTTGAGTTCAAAGTTTTAGTTCAAAGTTAAATGCAAATTATTCCTTTATGGCTTAAATATAATTTGTAATTTGATAAGAGACATTTAACCACTTCTAGTTAGCTCTATGGTGTAATATTATAGTTAAAAATTTTTTTTAAAAAACCACATGGTTGAAATATCATTCTCTAAAAATAATGAAATACCTGTTGAAACACACAGTAATTTTCTGTATTGCATTAATCATGACAAATATCCAGCACACAGGCCTAGTTTCAACCCTCCTACTTGGTTACTTTAGTTAAAGTCAAGTTAAATTAGTCACTTTGAACTAATAATTTATCTGTCCTTACTTCCTAAAACAACCCTATTGTTTATTCATTCTGTATAATGTTTGTTTATTTACTGCCTCCTGTTATTTAGCATAAGTGGACCCCAGCCAAGCAAGCGCTACTCCTCTAATTTTGATGTGTGAGTAACTGTATATTTTAATGTTATTTACTTGGCATCTGGACCTGTGCTTTCTAGATATAGTTTGCTTTCCACGATGTCCCGTTTGACGAATCTGCCTCGTGTCATTATATTTGGTTTCAACTGTTTGTGAATAAAGTTCAATATGATATTTTCAAGCAGAACATAATTGTAGATGGCGTTACAGTGACATAATTGAGCTGCACCACTTAATTGTCCACTTTTATGATAATAGATTACTCTGTTAATAATATGTGTAATCTTAGATAGGGGTTAGGGGGGTCTAAATGATCTGATCCTGCTCTGGTTTATTTCAAGCCTCAATGGCAGTAAACTGAATCCCTTTAGACCAAACAGGACATTTGAGGAAACACTGAGCAACATTTTGCACTATTTTATCAACCAAGTAACTTAATTATCACCGTCTGCAGCCCTTGCAATTATGCATAAGTAAAAGGATAACATTAAAAAAAAAACATGACTGGTATCTGGTGTCAAATAAAGCCAATATCAGCCAAATGAGGTTTAGGGTGTCACTTAACATCAACGTTGTTGGCTCTACTTTCCATGCTTTCAGGGTTTGTGCTTTCAAAGTGACTATCAGGTCTGTGTTGTACTGGGAAAACCTGGCCTTGTGCAAGCAAAGACACAACAGCTGACAGGATTCCCAAGGGGTCATTAGACAGAGGCTTAACAAGAATATCATAAGCAGGATCTGTAAGGTCTGAGTTCATTTCCCTCTTTGCATTTTTTCCCCCCCTGGATGATGACTAACTACTCCCTGATGTGGAATGATGTGGGTTATTTCTCAACAAGGAATGTGGGTGAAGTTAACACATAGGCCAGTAGGTAAATATTAAACTCAAAGACCTGAACAGTAGCCAAAATCATCTTATGACATAGAATTTATAAGAAATTCTGAACCACTAATGTATAAAATCAGGTTTTTTATTTTTTCAGCAACATCAGGTATGATCCATTTGGATGTTCAGAGGCTCTGTGGTGGATGTGGAAACACTGAAGTTTCCACAACACTGACTCATTTCTTCATTATATGGCTCTTTTTTTTTTTTTTTTTACTGAAAAGGTCACTTTGTCTTCATTTACCCCCGGTTTGATAACATTCCCATTGAATTGACTCTGAGATTGAATGAGAATCGTCATAATTAATATATTAAATGTGAGAAAAGGCATAATTTTCATTGAAAAAATGCAAATGGTAATATAATAAGTGGTGACAAACCAATCAGGGAAGGTTGGAAGCTATAGGAAAACTATTTGGATTCACCACAGAAGTAGTTGTATGTATTTAATGGTCAAAATTAAAATGTTACTTTGTTGAGCACAACATAAAGAGTTAAAAACAAAGAAATGAAGAGTAACACTAAAAAAGGAATGTGATATACAACTAAAGTGAGGTTACATGTGGACTTGGATTCACCACAAAACTACTTAAATATTTAAGGGTTTAATCTTTGAATTGATGCCACAGCATTAAACGAGAGTTAAAAGGTTAATTGAGGAAATAACAGTAAATAGAAGTAAAGACCATGGCTGGGCTACAATCGGGTAAGGAATGCACTTAGCTAAATTTGTAAACCACATCCGGGATTCTTAGATAAGTATAGCCAAAACTAACCAGGTGTGTCTTTACAGTCTACACACATGGCTCAGACTTATTTTTTTTTCTGTCCTTGTGATGATTCCTAGACGTGGCAACTGGCTCACATCTCCACACTGAGGAAGTTTTAGCCGCTGCTTAAAGGCGGAGGGAAAAAAAAAAAAAAGATACAGAAACGTTGGCTAATGCTAATGCTAGCACTTACCTCCCACACAGCCCGCGGCAAAGTCCAATGCCATTCCCCCAAAAAATGTATCTGAAAGTGGAATTGGTCGAACTAAATTGCTGACGGACAAAGGCAGCTCACAAGCCCCTAGTTTGAGGAGTAATTTCTGTAAACTTTTACCCGGCTTGGTGATGAGCCAGGCTGGGTCAGTAAGTAACACCTAGCTAAGTTTTCCTCCTAGTGCTGGAGACAAACCTGTGCTTAGAACACTAATAAAAAAAACTAATCTGACAGCTTCCGAAATTCTGCTGATGTGTCCCCCACTTCCTCTACTTCAGGACTTCTTTCGGCCAAACCCTTCTATTTCTGTAGCCCAAGAGGCGGAGGCGGGGGTTTACGTTAGAAAAAAAAGGGAGCGTGTTTGCCCTTTTTAAGGGGGTCCAATCGGATTATCCCGGTGAAGACAACTCCCCTAGCCGGTCCTGTCCGCCCCTCGCGCCCATTGGACGGGCCCTGAACGCAGCACGGGGGCTGGAGGCTGTCACCGCCGGCAAAATCAACACTGTTATCATGTGGCCGTCGTCATCACCCGGGGTTTGATGTTTGATGTGACCAACTGGGGATGCTTAAATATGGGAAATCTAACCAGAGGCCACGGACGGGCATTTATATACAGCACAGTGATCCGATATACAAGTAAACACAGAGTATGACAGGAGTTCAAGTACTGAAGTAGAACTACTGTAAACAAACAAATAACATGACAATACAAATTAAATCAAATAGCAGCAAAAATGTTGCTCAAGTATTGAAGTAAATCCACTGCAAAACAGATAAATAATAATAATAATAAAAAATCTCAATGCAATAATAAACATATTAAAATAAGATAAAATAAAAAGGAAACTATGTCATAGTTTCCTTTTTATTTGATCCTATTTTAATGTTTATTATTGCACTGAGATATTTTTTTATTTATCTGAATTGATTTAATATTTTAATTTATTGAAGCAAATCTACTGTAAATAAGTAAATAAAACAAAAAAAATCACAATGTTATAATAATCCCAATAAAATAAAGTAAGATGGACACTAAGGTGATAAAATGTAGTTCTTGTATTGAAGCAACTGTGTAAAACAATAAATAAGGAAAGTATGGCCTACTGTAAATCAATAAATCCCCACCATAATCTCCTTAAAATGAAGTCAATATAAATGAATTTAAAAAAAAAAAAAAAAAGAGGCGAGCAGCAAAACATAGTTCAAGGATTGATGCAAATCTATTATAAACGAAAGGTAAAAGTAAAATAAAATTCCAATACTAATCCCATTAAAATAAAATAAAGTAATAATTAAACTTGCATTAAAATGAAAATAAAGTATAGTACAGTAGATTTACTGAAAATAAATAAATAAATATGAAAATAAGTAATAAAGAAACTCACCAGTTTTTTGACGTTGAAACCTGTGGAATAGGAAATATAGTGACATGCATAGGTTTGCCTCCTTTAAAAGTGGATGTTTCTGTTACTTTTGTGCAAAATGAGGCATATAAATATGCCCCCCTCCCCACACACTCCATTGTGTACAGCTGGTCATATCCCATTTACTATTTCCAGTTTCTCTTGTTTTTAATTGCAGTTGTTAAAAGATAAAGTGCAACAGACGCCGGTTATCAGGCTCCAAAATAAAACCATTCCACCACAGGATCTTAATGACCTAATTTCAACCTGGATTTTTCTGGTGAACCTGCCAAAGTGTATTTGGTTCCCTGTGTTTTATTCGGTCAAACCACTGCCGCTCACTGTGTCTGTGAGACGAACTAAGAAATGGCTTGTTTTAAGCTCCAGTCAACCTGACCTTGTTAAACAATGATCTTGTGTTTACCTGTGGCTCTTCTCTTCTTCTATGACCAATGTTAAACCAAAAGTCAATGTTTAAGAGAAACTTGAAAAAGAAATTTGATTTTTTGTATGTTAAATGCTAGATGACGGGCAGAGACGTCAATTTGTTAATGTTTTACTTAATTTCAGAGGTAAACTCCCCCTTTACCAACCCCTTTCTAACTCATTGCAAACATCTTTATTCTAAAGTTTTAATCTGAAAATTAACTAAAGCTATCAGATAAATGTAATAGGTAATTTAAAATATTATCCTTTTGTCATGTAGTGGAGTAAATATAGCAGCAACAAATGCAAATAATCAGTAAGTGTTTTTCTAATATGTATTTAAGTACAATTTAATACCACATAACGTACCATCCAGCATCTTTTAATGACGTCAAAATGAAAGCAGTTATTTAGAATTTTCCTTTACTTCCCAATAAATGTGTATCTCTGCAACTGTCAGCAGCATATTTTAGATTAAACAAACCAGTAGATTTTGCAACAGACCGTACGTTTGTACTTCGCTTTAATTGTCATTTACCTTGAACCTGTTTCAGGGTGAAGTTTGAGACCCATGTAATGTTACAGCAACACCGCAGACCGACTTTATGAAGACACACACCTACAGTTAGAGCAGTGTGAAGCATGACAAATTAGTATGAAGTAGCACGAAGCAACGGCCATGCTGATGCGGACATAGATGTGCACATTGTTGCTCCAGTCCCTTACATTTCAACTTTTCTCCAGTCCTGATGCAAACTTTATTGTCCGTGTTTTCCATTGTAGTTTCTACATATGAAGCAGGATCCCTTATTTGTTCACGGGTTTAACACTTAAGCGGGTTTAGATGTTAAAATTTAAAGGTCTGGGGGTCATGAACTGTTTGACCGTGTCGTCCGTGACTTGTTTGCGTCGCTCTTGGTGCGCGGCGATCATCGGCTGCAGAGTTTCGATTAAAAGCTTCTTCAGCTCTCCTGTCAGGAGGGCTCCGCTTGTGTAATCCTACAGAAAAGAGTAGAGTGGACGGTTAGGAGGTGGAAACCTGTAAAGGAGTGGAATGAGGAAGCAGAAACACAATCAGATAATCTTCACCTGTCTAATCTTCTCCAGTTTTTCATCGTCATCCAGGAAGAAGGTTAAGTACATGAAGGAGACGTCCACGTCTGCGTTACCGCCGTACTTCCTGTGCTCTTCCACCGTGTCTTTACCTCCCGAAAACGCGTGTTTGTTGACCTGTAAAAAATGATGGTGTATGAGTCAGGAACAAACTGTTCGCTACTGCTTTTTGAGCGGTGATTAAAGCTGGTGTAACAGGCCCAAGTACAGCGGAAGTGGGAAAAATTATTAGACCACCCCTTGTTTTCTTCAGTTTCTTGTTCATTTTAATGCCTGGTTTTAACTAAAGGCACATTTGTTTGGACAAATATAATGATAACAACAAAAACGGCTCATAATAGTTTAATTTCAGAGCTGATATTTATCCATTTAACATGTTTTCTTGATAAAAAACCAAATTCACTTCATCTCTTACATCAATATCTATGTCATTGTACTGACAAAAACAGTGCTTTTAGACATCCCATCTTTTCTTCTCTGTCTGTTTTAGTCACCTGATAAGTAAGCACCTTTCACAGACAAGGGAGGACACAAAGTGCTTTACAAAGGATCAATAAAATACAGATAACTACAAGTACAATAAAATACAAATAAAATGACCTTCACCCTGCAGGCTCGGTCCCTAAATACAGTCATAAAAGAAACACATTAAAATAACATGAATTTGGGAGTTAGGACTTGATTGCATAACCACTGTTTTTGGTGATTTTAACAGTAAAAATATTAGACTTCCACAAAAATCTGTAACATATTTAGATTTTGTTGTATTTCGATGGATATACTCATAACTATATTTTCATTAAATTATAACTGCCTGAAAATATGAACTATATTTTTGATATTTTTGTTTCTACAGTAGCTCAGAACACACTCCCTCTTCTTTTTGCCTTTTTTTTTTTTTTTTTTAAATTCACTTATGGCATCACTGTCTCCTAATCCAGGTGAATGTGGACCAGAGTTATTATTCTCTTATCGAAATCACCCAGATTGGATAAAATCACCAACTTTTTTGCAGCCATCATAGGGGGAAGACGTTCAGTCGAGTGCATTCTGCAACTTTACCACTTAATGTGACAAAGTATCATACATGCTGGGGCTTTATGACCTCAAATTCAGACATTCTAAAATATATCAAGAGCTCGTGAAGATGCTTTAACCTCATAGTACCTTGTTTTTGATCTGCTTGGGCGTGTCAGTGAGGAAGATGGAGGAATTGGCATCACTAGCGCTCATTTTCGTCTGCGCTCCCTGTAGGGCCGGAAAGAAGGTGGAATGCAACAAGGCCGGTTTGGGATATCCGATCCTAGGGGCTACGTCACGGGTCATCCTGAAGTAAGGATCCTGCAGGAATGAGGTGGGAGACACATGTATTTGCAGTATATGTTTATAGTATGTGTGTATGTTTGTATACCCTACTTTTGTTCAGTTTTTTTTTTTTTTTTTTTTTTGTTTACTCAATTTACCAGTTTGGGATTAATAAAGTACTTCTATTCTATTCTATTCTATTCCGACGTCCTGACCTGGTCAATGGCACAGGGGATGAGACACTGAATGTCATGTCTGCCTCCGAAGATCTGTGGGAACGAGTTGCTGAAGGATGGGGCTGCCTGGATGGCCGGGAAGCTGATCTTTCCTGGACACAGTAAATAAGAAGTAACACAAATCCACATCTTATCTTTCTAGCACACACATTAGAGTATTACAACTTAACAACCTGTCTATTTAAAAAAAATAAATAAAAATCGATTTTTTATTCAACAATAACACAATAGATTAGTTTAAAACGGAAAGGGAAAGTGTGTGTTAATGTGTGGTAATTCATGCATGAGACATGTTCAGTTAAAAGAATTGTAAAAGACGTAGTTGGATGTTTTTGAGAGGCAGCGTGGAGTCACAATCTCAAGTAATAAACTTTACATTCACTCGGTGGCTATATTGAACTACTGTCACACACTGTAGAAAATTAGATCGATACTGAAAAACATGATGAATTCCCTCTGGACTCTGTTACCGTGTTGCATGAAATAGCACGGAACTAATTCAAATTAAGCATGTCGCTGTAAATTCAATCACTACAGAACTTTTTTTTTTAATCTGTCTGCATTGCAAAGCAACCCCAGAATTTCCAAATTAAAACAAAATCAGCAGTTTTTCCACTAATTTCCTTTTTTTTTTTTTTTTAAACCACCGTAGTCATGTTTATGCTCAATTTTAATGTGACAGAAATGAAATGCTTCAAACCAAAAACATTAGTGTGGACATAGTTTAAGTATTTTACTAATGACTCTACTGATTCTGTAAAATTGTAAGGTAATATACAATAGAGCAGGTAATAATCTGCTTTACAGTGTTTAATTTACAGTGTTTAATATAAAGGAATATGACACCATTACATTGAATAAATCTACAGGTTCCACAAGTTGGTATAATATATAACAC
>JAPSES010083462.1:0-24926 GCA_029822895.1 Maxillicosta whitleyi | reverse complement strand
AAAACACCCTATTAAGACAATTAGATCAGCAATTTCTAAAAAAAAAAAAAAAGAACAGCAATTTGTACATGTACTAGACAGTATATTAGCAATAGGATAATTAGAAGAATTATAAGAATTAAACATAATTAGTGTGGGAAAATATAGATGTATGTAATTATAATTATGTGATTCTAAGGTGGATTTAAAGAAAAGAATACGTCAAACAAAAAGCAAACCCTATAATCATCTAAAGCCGCCGCTGGACAAACCTCGTTCCCGACCATAAACCTCTCAAATTAATTCAGACATTATCGTCTGAGGTTTTACAATTGGAACACACAATAAAAACAATAAAAAACATGACATAAAATCCTAATAAATCCACACAATAAATCCCAGCATTTACCATCTGTTGAAAAGAGCGAGTGGGGAGTTAAAAATCCACTTATCACCATAAAATACAAAGTTCTGATCCAGGCACAAACACCGTCTCATTTCAGATGTAAATGAAGCTGCAGATAAATGAACATGTGCTGCTTGCATTCATCCAAACGCCATCGACTGTGGATTTGACCACAAAGTTTGAGTCTGTTCTGACTCTCTTTAACGCCCACAATCGTCTGAAGAGTCAAGGAAACGGTGGCAGTCCTAAATCCAATTGTCGTCATATTCGTGTTTGTGTGTTTACCGTAACCCGGGGAAACAAACACCTAATTCATCCTGACACCGATGCTTATTTAAGGACGCTAACGGGCCCGTCTGATACGAATATTAATCATCTTCAACCATGCGTGGAAGTGCACTGCCCTCGCTGAAAAGGTCGACCTGAAAACAACCAGTGTTTTACTAATGAATTCCACTGTTTTCATGTGGGAGGAGAGTAGTTTTCCTCCAGACTCACACTTTACATCCTCATCCTCTGAGTGAAACGCCCTCGACTTCACTCCAATCTGTTCCAGTTATTCTGCAGATAGAAACAACCAAACAACATAAAACGGAAAATATAAAATATCTGTGTCTGAACTAGAACCACGACTTGAATCAGAGCAGAATGAATATTAATCCCAGGGGAAATTATTGGGTGTTGCCGTCGCTCCATTCAAGTAGAATAAAAGTAGCAGGAAGGAAATTATCAATACAAAGAATAAATAAATACATACATAAATATGAGCGCTCTCTCTCTGTGGGTATATATGGCTCTTTCCATGAAACTGGGTTCATTTTGGTATCTGGCCAATTTTTTAGAGTCAATAATATATAAGAGAAATTTAGACCTATTTCCCTCCGGAATAATAATGACCTCAGATAAATACAAAAAATTATACTCTTGCTCTGAGCCATCCCAAAATAATGAATTTTTAATAAAATATTGGGGCCAAAAATAGGACCAATATTGGGAAGGGAAGAGCGACCCAGGTGTCAGTGCATTTGATCTGACCCACATGGCTTTAAATGGTCTTATATACCATAATAAATAAAGACACTGTGTTAAATGTGTCGATCCAATTTTTTTTTTCATCCAGACGTGGGTTTTTCATGAATCTCAGTCTCATTCTAAGTTTCGTGTGTAACTCATCGTGTCCACCCGTGTTACATGCTGAACCTCCCTATTTAAACACAAAGAAATCACGAGTGACTTTGTTGCAACAGTTTTCATTTGTGTGAAGTACTCTGCCTTACATATTTACTTTGATTCCCAAAATGTGCATGTGTGAGAATAAAAGGATATTCCAAAAAATAGTAGTTCATCATTTTTGTGTCTTTTTTACCATGTTACCTGCAGATTTTTGTATGCATGTGAAAATGTGTTATATCTGAAAAATAGTCTCTTTTATCTCAGTAAGTATTTATTTTTAAAGTAGATCCATAGTGCTTCCAATCTTGCTTCATAACATTCATTTATATCTGATTTGAATTTTAGCCCTTTTGTCCTGTTTTTAGGGATTAGTTTCAGAAAAGAACCCATATATAAACTGAATAAAAAGCACATTTTTTAGTCAAATCTTTCTTTAACTGAACATAAAGCAAGTGTGTCCTTCAGCTGACGTTGATCCAACTAAAAGAGCTGAAAAAATAAACAGAATCATGTTATTTCTGCATCTTCCAGATGCAGACACTGATGCTGTCTGTTTATTTCTATAAGAAATAGATGAAACGTGTTTAGAAGAAAAAAACACATTTCATCAGACATGCATTTACAGAGCAGTTAAAATAAAATGAGAATAACCTTAAACTACGAGGAATAAACCTGTGTTTGTCTGAAACAACTGATGGAACTGTTGATTGAAGCTGGTTTTCACAGTGGATTCATTCTAAATTTATCTGACATTTGATCACAGCTGAAAAACTCCTTTTACACGAGTTTATGCACATTTATGGGAAAGCAGCTCAGCTCAAAATAATAACATCCCATAATAATGTAATGTCTTCATAAACCTCGGAGTTAAACTCACCTACGTTTCCCATCCAATCCATTCTTTATATTTACAGCTGAGTCCAGTGGAAAAAACAATCACTTTTGTGCTTTGGTTCTGACATTTGTTTTCTGTCGTCCCAGAGTGACTCACTGCTGCCTCTAGTGGTCACATAAACCTTCATTCATTCAGGTCTGTACAATCCAATACAATGGCATCTTTGGCAGAACTTACAGATCTTTATTATTTATTACACTACGAGGGTAGTTTTAGGTTGTTTTTTTTTTTTAATTAAATACTGTATTCAACAGTATAAATACAACAAACATAGTAGTGGAATGAAGCTAAACACTTTGATCCATTTTTGATCTGATTGGATCAATTATTAGTGCAAACAGCGATGCCTCTATTTGTATCACTTCTTGCCTTTGACTGTGGAAGGTGTCATTATGGTTTGGTTGGTCGCGTCTCATTCTAATACTTTCACTGCCAAATCAACTGCCCATTTGTTCATGAGCGACGCTAACTCTGCTATGACAAACTGCCCCAAATGCGTTGGCAGAGACGTTCAGAGTCATTCTGCTCTGCAGATGGGTTAGTTGTGTTACATGTTTTAATCAGATTAACCATGACGATGGATTAATCTGTGTTAACACGTTAAGTTTGACAGCTTTAAAAAAAAATCATGTTTTATGTTATGGTTATGGTTTAAGTTATGGTTTATTTACATTAAAAACATGGCATTTAAAGGGTTAAAATATATGATAAATATTTCGAATTTTTGTTTATGGCTGAAGTTGATGAAACACAAAAAAGGTAAAAAAAAAAAAGTAAAAAACAATTAGTATGAAAACCATGTTGACATAACTGCTTCATCTTAAAAGAACAGTGACTGAATGAATGCATATCCATCGTCTTCCTGCTGCTGATCTGTTTTACTATCAACAGTAAAGTTGATAGCGTCTGTGGTGATGTCGTCCGTGGACAGACCCATGAAGCCGCCGCCCTCTGGCCTGATGACATCACGCGTCTGCGTCTGTGAATAAACCATTTAAGGAGTATTCAAACCTGGGCTCAGATCTGCTGTGAGGTGGGATGCCTTCCCTCAGGCTCTGAGTCACTGCCTCCTCTGGTCAAACACGAGTAAATACGACAGCAGCAAAAGTCAAACACCAGGTTATGACGAGACGTTTTAACCCTGAATGTGTTTCACCGTCGGCTGCTGAGTAATGGATGAGAACGAGTTCTTTTATGAGGCGGTTTGTTGAAGTGTTTTGGATTTGTGCGGGTTTAATTTGGGCTCAGATCTTCACTCGGTGATGAGGTGTTATTGTCATTGGACAGATGTTGCTCACAAGTGGCGTAATTTACCCGATCGTGCTGAACAACCTGAGATTCAACACATCTTAATGTTCTGTTCTTTTTCATTTCTCCCAATTGCTTTAACTATGTATCATCATAAATGCATGTGACTCATCCCTGTTTAAAACCACAGGGACTAGACGAATATGAGTTTAACCTGCAAGGCCTTGGAAGGAACGGCACACGTGACAGTCCAACCACAGACATCAGACAGAAACCAAACTCAAATCCATGAACTGAAGTAAATGTTTATAACCCGATTAATATTAAATACAGACAGAAAAACCGTAAACAACCGTCTTAAAGTTACATTTACCATATTATAACCATTTATTTATCTGACATGTTTGAACTGTTTTCATGACTCTATAAATATCAAACGTTTCTAACAACTGAACCTATTGAATATCAGTCTCATCTTTTGTGCTTTTCATGTGTTTTACCTTGTGTCTGTTTTGTTGTTGTTGTTGTTGTTGTTGTCGTTGTTGTGTCTCATTATGTTTTTATTTCTCTGTCTCTCGTGGCTAATATGAGGTCACCTTTTATAAACATGTCATTATACAGTTTGTTTACCACTCATTGTTTATAAATGGTTTACATTCTAATGAACATACAGACCCATTATGACTGTTGTCATGGCGACGGTGATGTTGTATTCATGTGGTTCCCAATGGCATTAATTCAGACTCAGATCATTAGGAGGTGGTGGGAACAGGGCTCGTCAGCTCCCTGCCTGCCCCCCAATCATGTGACCCACCTCGCTGCACATACCCCCCCCCCCCCACTAAGAATCCATTTCCGTCACTGTCACCCACCTCTCTGTGCATGTTTTCATTTGAACAGTGGATTGAACACTTTCTCCTCCTCTTCATCTTCTGTTTCTTCATCTGTTTCACTTTCCTTCTTCTCTTCCTCCTCAGGGTGACACCCCCCCCCACACACACACACACACACACACACCAATCATCACCCCCTCCCTTCCACTGCACCAGTACAGTGATAAGAACGTTGTAGTTTTCTTCTAAACTTTACTCTTGCAAAAGTACAAAAAACTGTTCATATACTATAACTATAACCAATAGTTGTGTTATTTGGGAGGGGGTCAGAGGACTGAGAAAAAAAAAAGAAAGATGGGGTCAAGGAAGTTAACAAGACAGACATGTGTAAAGATGAATACGAGTCCCTGCTGCTCATTGGAGCAGTGTTGGCTGTGTGATGAAATCTGAATCTGGGGTGACCCCCCCCACTGACATCCTGACAGCTCCGTCTCACACTTATGGTTATTACACTGTTGTACATCAGCTCAGTAAAGTCTGGAATTTTTTGGGAATTTTTTGCTCCAGTTTCAGGTCAGTTTCTGTCTTTTTTTTTTAAATGTTTAACTACATGATTCATCTGGACCAATCAGAGGACACTTCACTTTTTGTCTTTTTTGCTGTGATATTTATTCTGATTATCTCCTTCATTGTAATAACCCGCTGGAACTTCTGGTTATTGGCACAAATAATGAATAAATAAAAATAATGGGGAAAAAAAACAACAAAACTATAAAAACCTTGATTCAAGGTTCATTTGTTGAATTTCCAAACTTGAACAACCAGTGAAATTACAGCTTCAACTATTTCATCAGCTTTATCCAGTTCAGATACTAAAGTGCTGAAATGAAACCCATTGGATCAGTGACCGAGCAGAGTTTTATGTCCATTACAAAACACAAATTAAAATCTCTGTATAATACTCAGGTGAATGAACGTTAATGATGTTAGAAATGAATCAAGTCCAACAGGATTGGAAATGACAAAAACAGGTGATTTTTAGGCCAATACACCATTAACATTAGTGCTTATATTACCTGCTACAACTTCCTATTATTGTAATAGATATTACAAATCAGTTTAACAAATCACACCAAAAAGAACTTCAGTTCAAGACCATTATTGAGCTGTTTTAATTTCCAAACCTCTGAAACTGTGCAGTGAATGCCTCCTCTTGTCGTGGACCAGTGATTTGGCTCCATTTTATGTCCATTAAAAACTCAGATTAGCATCTGAAGCATCTCAAACCCCAGTGACGAGCGTCATTTGGGCCGTTCATGTTTATATCTATGGTGGTTTTATGGTGGTTTTAGTGGATCCGTGTCACTCTGTAATAGTGTCATTTAAGGAATAAACAGCTGTGCGTCTCCTTTATCACTTCATTAACAGCCTTTTTCCTTCCAACTCCTTAAACCCAGCCCTGTTTCATATCAGGGCTGTGTTTTGTTTAGTGCACACATTGTTAGTGGGTGAATAATTGGACAGTGTCAACATTTGTGTGTGCAGTCGGGATGTTGATCGGATTGTGCTTGCGTCCAACGCCGAGCTTGGATAATTATAGGTGTTCAATGCAATTATGTCTGTCAATATGGGGACAGTGAACGAGGCCGGCACAATGCAAATGCAATCGATAGCGTGAAGCTAACGGCTAAAGTCTGGATGGGCTCCACCAGAGTCTGTCCAATCAGCACCGCCGTGTGCATCCTGTCCTATTGATCCCAACGTTGTGTTTGGCTTTCTCTCAAACAGAAAAAGAGACTTTCCTGGAGCCGTTCGTGCTGAAGGACCTGCTGCCGTCATCGCTGGGGAGTTATTACCGGTACACGGGTTCCCTGACCACACCCCCCTGCAGTAAGGTGGTGGAGTGGCTCATCTTCAGCCGGCCCATCTACGTCTCCTACAAACAGGTAAGAACCAGGACACGCCTCCAGCACAGAGGGAGGGGCTAGATCACATGGGAGGCAGGGGCCACAGGAGGGGAGGGGCCATGAGAGGAAGGGGCCAGGTCAAGTTTCAAGGTTATTTTTTGTCGTTGTAAAAAACAAGTTACAGTGAAATTCACACACACGAGTCACATGGGACGGAGGGACCACGGTGAAAGAGGAATTCAAAATTTCCAGTGTGTTGTGTTCAAGTGCATTTGTCGTAGTGAAATGAAAATTGTCTGACAATTTATGATGACCTGATAGTTGGGTAAAACAGTTTTGGACATTTTCATTCATCACATACAGCATTTTTTGTATTCTTTTTTGTACATTATATGTTCTACAAATGTGTAAAAACATCAGCTGACAGCAGCAGAACGTTAATATTGTTTATCATTGGACATGAATCCCTTGTTACTCTGCTCCATGTTCTCATGGATCAAATTTTTCCCAGTTCTCTAGTGGAAAATATGATCTGAGGGGGCATTCATGCACAATTTTCCTGTTTGTAACTAGTATTTACCGTAATTCCGACAGGGTGCGATGGCAGTTAAAGACACAGAATTATGTTTGTGATGATGTGCACAGGAATTTATATCTACATTTAACCTTTGGCAACTGATTTATCACCATTATCTTTTGCAATATGTCAGTAAGGATCATGTATGTTCCGTATGTATGTAGATGCTCATTAAAGCTCAGAGTAAATGCAATGGTTATTATATCAAAACAGAGAAAACTGAAGAAAAGTATCTTTTTCAGTCAAATCTATCAGTACCTGAACATATAAACAAACATTTCCACTGTTACTGACCCAAGTCCATGGGTTTTACTGGTGAATCATTGTTGTAGACGGTGGTAATTACACAAAACTACACAAAAACATGCAATAAGACATCTAATGCTGCTTGACAGATAACAAACTTTATTTTCACAGAATTATTTCTATTTATTAATAGGATTAATGGTCCAGTAGACATGAAACATTTTTACACTAGTAGATGTTTGTGGGTATTTAAGGGTTAATTTATGCACAAATTAGCTGCATGTCATCAAATACGCATGATCTCAGCAAACAGAAACAGTATGAGAAGAAATTTTCAGCAGCAAATAGGAAACATAACCATAGAAATGAACTGTCAGTCACAGCTGAGATTTGAGCAAAAATCCATATAAAGGGCAGTATTTTATCCTGATAAAGACAAGACATCCAACAGAAGGATGTAAATGTGTCACTGGTTCACCTGCTGAATTTCCAAACCTGACTTTGGGATGAAGAGTCTGACTGAATAACCAATGAAATTACTATTTCATAGCATCACTCAAGTAGACGAGTTATTTCAGTTATGTGTGGTTTACTACAGACGTCAGAGGGTTTAAAGCTGATATAATCATGGAAAGGCTGATTAATTAGCTATTATCATCATGTCACATCCCATAACCCCCCCTCAACTCACACAGCCAGAATAATTATTAAAAATTACTAATTATAATTTTTAAGAGTTGTCAGAGATTCCAGTACAAATGTTTTAATGAAATATCTTTGTAATGAAAAGTTCTCATTATTTTATATTCCAGGTTTTCCTAAAAACATGTTATTGGCATCATGCCATTTACATTTTTAACTGACCTTTTATATATTTAAGTTATTGTAGTTTTTGTATTACCACATAGGGGGTGAAAATGACCCATATTCATTTACAATGGAATTATATCTGAACCTTTGATTCTTTCTGCACCCAGTTCACATTGTTGACATTGTTCTATTGATGTTATACACTACACATTATATACTTTCTATACTTTGCTTTTCACATTTTCAAAAATATTTGAAGAAAACATTGTTAAATTGTTACAAATAAATTGATATTCCAAACTTTTTGTGGACCAAAATGTAATACAAATTATTATTATTTTTATCATGACAAAAATGACCAAAGTCATAAAAACACATTGATTTGAACACGGGTCATTTTGACCCTCTTAGGTTAGAGTGGAGAGTCGACACATTCAGGCATCGAAGAGTTAATCCTATAGTTAATTAACATGAACTATACTTTCACGTTCTGATTGAATCCATGTGTTTCAGACCTGTTTAGAATCTTCAGTTTGTCCTAAAATGTTTCCTCTGAACCCTCTGTTCATGTACTGAATATTATATATATATATATATATATATATATATATATATACTATCATCCTTCTGTGCTGTTTCCCTCCGACATTGCTGACTTTAATAACATCTGAAAGGGCCTTCAGGTGTACCCTGCATATATTCATATATTATATTACTAATATTCCTGTGGCGGCTCCATGTATAATGCATCATTTTGTATTTATGTAATGACGTCTTGCATAAATGCAAACACATTCTGGTGAAGAGTAAACACATTTGCATCCCTTCCATTTACTTCAGCGCCAGTTTGTTTCAGGCTTTTATGATGGTTAAATTTGTTTTCTGTGTGTGGTCGCGGCCCCACCGTCATCCTCCTGATGGGTCCGTGTGCATCAGCGCCACGTCTAAATCACTGTTGACAGAGCTGTCCATCACCTTGCTGTTTACCACGCCGTCAAACCACCATCAAACCGCTATTAAACCACCGTCAAACCGCCATTAAACCTCCGTCAAA
The DNA here is from genome assembly GCA_029822895.1 of Maxillicosta whitleyi. Taxonomy (NCBI): domain Eukaryota; kingdom Metazoa; phylum Chordata; class Actinopteri; order Perciformes; family Neosebastidae; genus Maxillicosta; species Maxillicosta whitleyi. The sequence goes on along the minus strand of JAPSES010083462.1, from coordinate 15,798 downwards.
CTGCCTTCAAACCGCCCACAAACCACCGTCAAGTCTCTGTCAAACCTCTGTTAAACCGCCGGCTGCACTCCCTAAACATTCCTAAACTTTGTGTGTGGTGATGAGTCTGCTGGCATCGACTCCACCCACAAAATTCTGATGTGTGTGTGTGTATTATGGAATATGTCTAAAGTCCTGTCCTTACTCTGACCCATGTTGGCAAACTGAATTGCCCTTTGGGAATAGATAAAGTGGTCTGAATCTGATGGCGAACGGTGAAATGTGTGAGGAAAGTCTCACAGATAAACATCATCATGTCAGAACATGCGTCCAAATCCTCAATGTAACGACAGAAACGTGTTAAGATAAGAATCTGTCATTTCAGCTCCACCTCTGTCCATCTCCAAGGAGACAAAGGATGATAACTAACACAAGAACATTTCATTCAGGTTTATTCTTTTTTCATCACTGGTCATGAGCTGCTGTGAAGGCGCTGTGTCCGGCGACGTCTTCATTAGCAATTTTTTCAAACTTCTTCTCCAGATGCATCTTCCTTTGGACAATGTCGATGAAGTTTGTCCACAATTTTGAGAAATTTTTGATTTTTGATTTATTTTTGGGATATTTTAAATGTTCCTTTCCTTCTAATGGTCCATATTTTGATGGTTTATAGCATGTAAATTAGATACAGATATCAGTCTAATTTCTATTCATCACTGATTGAAGTCATATATAGACTTTGATTGAATGAGTTGAGTTCTCCTCCAGTGAAAGTACCGCCCACTTCTATTGGTAGATGGATCTCCTGCATCCAGATCCAAAGTTTATGTGATGTGTTTGTCAGCGACAGTGAAACAAGAGTTTTTCTGATGTTCATGTATTGTTTTTGGTTCTGTTGTTTGTTTGTTAGCACAAACTATTGGTGCAATTCATACCTCATTGGGTTTGTAGATTGCCTTTAACCCAGAATAAATGGCATTCCATTTTGGAAAAAGAAGGTCAAAGTTCAAATTGTTCATGATTTTAAAAAATCTTCCCATTCACTTATAATTGACAAAATACATGCAGGGGGCGGGGTTTGTTGTACCTGGCACCACTGGTTTCCTTCGTTGTTTCTTGTGTTCTTGTGTCCAGACTAAACTGGACCGACTCATGGTCTAATCAGATTAAATGAACAGGCTCAGGTCGATGCAAAGGCTGATGGGAAAGAATAGGTAGAGCTGCTGGGGTGGGGGTGATGGATGTGTGGACCCCCACGCGACTGGAAATTAGAACAAATTAGACCCACAACAGAGGACAACGCCAAATGGATGAGTCTGGGTTGATAGTTTTATCCAATTTATGAGATGAAGAGGAAACAGAACTCCTCCAATGATAAAAGAGAAAAAGTGAGTAGTGTGAAGATCAATATCTGTATTGATTCATCAATAAGTAAAACAGAGCGTTGAACCCATAGAGATGCATCGATCCAACAGGACACTGATGAGTTTATCTGTTTATTTTTCATGATTGTAACTATAATATAAATTAAAATTCATGATCACACCTACAAACTCTGCCGGAGTTGGAAAAACTAATCAACTTTAATTTAAAGGTAAAGTGTTGGTTAATAGATAATAATGACAATAAATGTCATTAAAGGATGCATTTTAACATCATGACATTTTAATAAGACAATATCTATATTATAAAAGTCAAGTGGCCTCTGTGTGTGTGTGTGTGTGTGTGTGTGTGTGTGTGTGTGTGCATGTGGGGTTCACACAAAATCCATAAAGAGTTGATTGACATTTATTGAATAATCATCTTAACACACAGTTAATGATGAAGAATTTCCCCAAAAGAGTGAAATAATAAATATGGGATTTAGCGGCATGGACACCTTCCTCCTGTTTTTTCCTGTGGACGCCTTCATCGTGTCTTCCTGTGGACACCATCATGGTTTGTCCATGGACGCCGGACTCTGTCCTCAGGTTTTGTCCTTGTGTTCGGTGTCCGTCAGTGACCACGGCTGCAGACCGATGACGTAACACTGTGCAACGTCCACATACTGAGCACCTGGTTTGATCTGCATCATGGGAGGAATGTCTGCAAATTCACAGTCAGATGATCAGAGTGTGGAAGAGTTTAAGACTTCAGCCTTCATTCTTCGGTGTGGATACGATGGTTGAGTTCAGGATCGAACTATTTTTGATGATTAGTTTCATAATGGTATACACACACACACACACACACACACACACTAGGGGTGGGAATCTAAGTTGTAAGGTCAATACAACACAATGCAATTCAATGAGTTTGATTATTCATTTACCAAATAAGACCATGACTTTTTACAAAGTGGCTTTTGTACAATTCCAGAACATGTGCCTCACATACAGTCGGGTGAAAAAGTTGTTTATTTGTTTCTAACACTCAACTTTTTGCTCCCACGACAAATCTATTTATAATGTAATGTATTTGTAATGTAGGTAATACAGAAAAAGGTTGTGTCACTTTAAGAGACACCTGTGCAAGGTATTCTGGGATGCGCTGTTGGACATGTATGTCACTATTTAAGGTTTGTACTGCAGTATTCAGCACAGTGTATGTAGTAAAAAGTACACGTTAACAAACCTCCTTCTGTGTCAGATCCAGACGTTACAGTATCCATCCACGGTGCTCATACTCTTACTGTCCAGTGTACACATCTGCGAATTTGTGGTCCACGTTAACATGAGACTGACTAAACAAATAAGGAGTAGCCTAACACTTTTAATTCAAGTAAAAAACTATATTCTATTGAACAGATCAAATTTTATTGATGCAAACATTCAATAACTGGTGCATCGCAATATCATTCCAAACCTGTCATTCACTCAAAGCTTCTCTACCGGTGCACTCGGATTGTGCATGTGAGTGTGTTGGTGTTCCGATATGGATCAGATAATCTTCTCTTCCCTAATGTACACACATGTAGTGTGTGTGTGTGTGTGTGTGTGTGTGTGTGCATTCAATCGATATGCGTTACAAGTCATTGTGAGTCCTTGTATGTTGGGTGTGGGTCTGTGCCGGTTGTGTGTTGTATGTCTTTGCTGGTTGTGTGTCTGTGTGAGTCCTTGTGTGTGATTGGAGTTGAAGTGGGTCAGTGGGAGTGACGGTTGTTGCTTTTAGATCCGATCGATGCTGTGACTCTTACACAGCGACCGACACACACTTATATTTGTGTGTGAGACTAAAACTGTGTCATTCACCTCCGACGTTTATTCCACACTTTCATCACCCCAGACCTACATAAACACAGACGTCCACAGAGGACTGGACACATGGGCGTCCTCCACAGTGGGACGTGTCCCTGGTTTCACTTCATTGTCATTTTAAAGTGTTTCTATAGTTTTAGTTATATGAGGTCATGGTTCCGTATGAAACCGTATGTACTTTACGGGCTATAAGCCTCACCTGACTATAAGCCTCAGGTGTCCACGTTATAACATGAGATATTTACACAGAAAGATAATAAACAGAAAGATTATTTAAATATTTCTTTATATACCTTCACTGTCTTTTCTCCAAACAGTGCCTGTAACGTAAAAGTCAGACGTCAGTCACAGGCTGGTTAAAAAAAAAACAAACAGAAAAATCATTGATCGTCATCTTCATCTTCCTCCTGCTCACTGAACCCACAGAAGTCGTCTTCTTCAGTGTCAGAGATGAACAGCCTCAGAAAGGCTCCGCCCACACACCGTCTCAGTCTCTCTTTCGTTGTCACTCTCATTGTCACTTTTCGTCCCGAGGCACAGTTGCCTCTGAGCTTGTGCTGGCCTCTTCATCATGCAACAGTCCAGCCTTTCAAAACCCGCCGGTGATCGTGGATTTCTTTCACACTGCTCCACGCTATCAGGATCCACTGGCATACTTCAGAAAAAGTTGCTTTTCACCAGTTTTGGCGAATGATTTCTGTGTTTTCCATGATGAGGGCTTGAAACTACCGTCTTCCACCTGTCTGTCTCACTTTTGTGCTTCCTGCTAGAGCATCCCCTGGAGACCGGTAGCCCGTAAAAATCTATACTCGAGCCGCATCGTTATATAAGCCACAGGGTTCAAAGCCAGAAAAAGTAATGGCTTATAGTCCGGAAAGTACGGTGATCATTTTTATCATTGACCTCCATATGTTTCATGGGCTTTTATTGAAATATCTGAGGCTTTTGACTTTTCTTTGATAGAAATGTACTGCTGTGACCCCTCCTCCAGACCAGTAACATTTATATATTTATATATAGAACAGACTTTCAGAAGTGAACATATGCTCAGAGGTCCAATGTGGGGACTTACCCACACAGTACCTTCCATTAGCGTTAGCAATTAGCATTCAGACATAGCACATATTATAAACTCCTTAATGTTGGAAACAAACACAGGAAATACTTTTTTGTTGTTTTTCTTGCACCACAGTTTCATGAATGATTAATTATTAGCTGAAAATGCAATAAATACAATAGCGAAACACTACATTCCTAGGTGTCAGGTTTATAAACATTTGCGTACAACGTATAAAAGTGTTTCATGTTTTTACTCATTAAACAAGTTAACACCTACTTATCTATTAAGGTTCAGGTTAACTCACTTTATTATCCCAGGAGAGAAATTCAGTGCATATTACCTATAACGCATGCATGCATTAGCATTAGCATTCAGACATAGCACACATTATTGACTGAATTATTTTGTGCTTTACACATTATCAAGCAATTTTAACGTTCAGTCGACCACAGACATTAAACAGATGATAAATATTAAAACTCAAACATGCAGATTTGTGTCCGTCTGTAACTTCGACGCATCATCATCCATGTGGTCATGTTACAGCTGACGTGACTTTTATTAAAACATTGATTATCTGTAATCACGAAATACTAAATATTTCTCCATGCATCATACGAAGTGACTCTGGGGAAACTGGACTGAAGATGCAGGCGTTTCCGATTCCATCCGAACCGCGGCCTGGACGCCAGTGCCGTAGGGTTGACCGCGGCTCGCTGAACGAACGGCCAATCAAACGGGGGCTGCTGCTTCTTAATCCTCCGCTTTGATGCTCAGATTTGACTTTCATCATCTCACAAAGTCATCCCTAAAGCTGGCCACCAGAGCTGGCAGGCACCGCTTCTATGGCGCCGTACATTTGTTCTGCAGACATTTCGCAGCAGCTTGGATGGGGGGCTGGGATTTGGGTTGGCCACCGTTGGATTCTGCCCACAAAAAAAAAAAAAAAAATGAAAGAAAAGAAATATTGGCAGAGTTGTTCTCATGTCTCGTGTGAATATTCTTTCCTTGCAAAGAGGTGAAGCATATCCGTGTTCCTGAGCAGATCTAAATATTCGCCCATAAAATGAACCACAGTGTGGAACGGGTGGGTGTCGTTCACCTCAGAACAGTCGTCTCGTCTGAACCCATGAGAACATCAACCTGGTGATTTGACTTTAGATTCGCACCATTTAACCAAAAGTAGAGAACAGCAAGAAATGTCAAACTGTGAAAAAAGAAGAATTTATTTGACTCTGAATCTGAGCTGAATCGAGTTTATCCACTATTAAATATTTCTAATGTGAGAAACATATATAGGTTTTCAGTGACTGTTCACATGAGGATGATCCTGGTTCTGATCCGGATGAGATTCACTGGTTAATGTACATAATAGACCAGTTAAAATGATGTCATTGGGATTTTTTCATCTACTTCATGAGTTTTTATTCTCTGATTAAGTTAATTATGAGGCAACAACATTATATTCTGCAGATTATTTACTTCTGTAATGTACTGTGGTTTTTACTGGTCATATGATGTGGGTTTTTTTTGTTGTTTTTAAAACCCACTTTAATTTAATGAGTCTTGATCTGAAACAGTGTGCGAATAAGTATTTTACATAAATCAAACATTTCCACATTAAAATGATACAGAAAAAGTCAAAAGAATGTATGAAACATATAAACACATTCTTAAAACCATAAATTTCCCATAATTCTGTGCTGTGTTTTATGTTGTGGTGGCGTGGCACTCCCCGTCCAGCAGTAAAAACCATCAGAGGGATGAGTCTGTGTTCATTCTATTTTCCACCGTGTCACACTGTGAGAGTAGTGGAGGTACAAACTGCCTTTTCTGTTATTTTAACAGAGTTAGAGGCAACAAATAAAAGCCTCTTCAGAACCTCAGTGAAAACAAACTGCTCTTCTGTGGAACTCCGACTTCACACAACGCCGGTTTCATCTCTTTAATGCGTTTCAGTCGGTGTCGAAGCTGCGGAAAATCAAAGATCATGAAAACGGCTCTTCGTGCTTTTTGTCGAACTAAACGTCGCGTGTCTTTGTGTTGTTGTTTTTTGTAAACTCCTGCTGCGGCGTTCGGATTCGGATTAAAATGATTGATGACGAGGAGATGATGAAGGTAGTGATGACGCCAGGACACACATCTGGTTTATTACTGTCTTATTAAAGCGTCTCAGAGCAGATCAGCCCAAATTTTACACATTTACAGTCAAATATTAAAGCAACTTCGCAGACAATGAGTCTGATTATTACTAATACATCAGTGAAGTGGAGGGAAGTGGTTCTGCCTGAAACAGTCAATACTTTTATCTGTTACTGATTCTTAATAAATAACTTGAATGATCACGACTGTGTGGAGACGCTGGAACAGTTGTCATTTGTGGGATGTTTTTTTTTTTTTTTTTTATCCTGGTCCAACATTATGTAAAGTTTTTCAGTGTTTGGATTAAGATCTGTAACTGTAATAATGTTAATAATGGAAGAATTTATTACATTATTGGTCCAGCATAAAAAATAAAATAAAATAAAATCCTTCGAAAATGTCATAACTGCAGCCAATAATGTACTAATACATAAAGAGGACTGAATTTATTAGAAATAAAAGATTTTTTTTGTAGGTTTTGTGCAGTTTGTTCATCATAAATTCGTCTAAAGGATGGAATAGTCGTTGTATTCATTCATTAAAACATCCTGTGTTTGTCTCACTGTCATTAATTATGTTTGAAAGAGTCAATTAGAGAATCATTTGTTGGACAAAATCTTCATTATTTAGAACATTGTTTATTTGCTCTGATGTAAATTCATCATTTCCTGTATGGAGGAATATTATTTAACCATCAAAGACCCAAACAGCCCCAACCAACCAGAACCATCTACTGCTGGAACAGTTTAATCCCAGTTGATCCATTAATTCCATCAATACATGTAAATAATTGGTGTAAAATACAGTTTGTCATCTTTTCGTGGTCATCAGATATGACCCTTTTGGATGTTCAGAGGCTGTGTAGTTACCGTGGAAACACCGTCATCTTCTACAACATTGATTCACCAGTTAAATCCATGGAGTTGGATCAATGACAGCGGATGGAGACGCCGGGTTTATGTTCAGTTCATCAGAGATTGGACAGAAAAATGCATTTTTTCCTTCACTTTTGATAAAATGACCATTAAGTTTGCTCTGAGCTTTTATGAACACCAACATGATCAGTGAATTAAATATAGGAAAATAGCTAATTTTCACTGAAAAACATCAAAAACAGGAGATAATATTGTAATAAAGAGTGATAAGTCACTTAAGAAAGGTTAAAATAGAGAGAAAAATACATTAGGGAACATCAAAATAGCACTGGGTCTGTATGGGTTAATTCATTACTGTGAAGCACATTTGGTTGTTAGATGATGAATAAATGTGTTCTGGTCTCGGTCCTGACATGGTCTCACTTAAGGTGGTCTCTACCGGACTACAACACCGTCCTGTTTCATTCGATGCATTTGAAACATTAACGTTTATTCTGATGTAAGAAACAAAACCACAGAATCCTGTTGAAACAAAAACAAGTGGAAACCGAAACACAGGAAGAGACGGAGGAACCGACCTGATGGTGTTCGTGTGAACTCTGGGTCAGTCGGGACCTGTCATTCAGGTTGACCCACCCGCCCGCACACCCGCCCGCTCACACTACAGCAGCGTTTCATCCTCCTGCTTTTGTGTGAGTTGGGTTTTCTACTGGGACGCTGTTGGCAGAGCGTTGCGTTATAGCATCAGGTCGGTTCATTCCATCTTTGTCCGACACCGACGCAAGACGACTCGTCAGACTTCCCTTCGTTGACACATTTACCTTCATGCAACTAAATCTGGACCCCCGCTTCCCCAACACCCCCACCCCCACCCACAGCCTCCGTTTCCAACTCCCCTGCACACAAGCTGTTTGTCTGTGTGCATTGCTTCCAAACACATTGTACAGAGGATCCATCTGCCAACACAGACAGGGAGATGACACTTCAATCACACAGTGCAAATCCATGTCTGGTTGCACGTCTTGCCACCCAGCATGAGTTTGACAAATGGCAACATGCAGGAAGAGGCCAACTTCAACATCAATCCAACGCACTACAAATGTTCGCAGCTTGATAGTGTGGCAGCTAAATTCAGATGACAACTACAACTTTGTTCTGAACAGAGTTTAGCAACAAAAGCAATTAAATGATACAACTGTCAGTGTTTCTTTAGCGTGGGCCAAATATGTAGAGGTTTATTCAACCCTATTAACAGACGACAGCATTCGCCATCTGATTCGGAGACTCCATCCTCCAGTCGGAGTTAGATTTCAACTGTGAGATTCTGTTTGATGTTTGATTCCACGTGGAAACTGGGTCCGGGGAAACAAAAAGCCAGAGGAAGATTCCCACTTGAGCTAAAGCTTTACCCCAAATTCAGATATGTTTGAAGACATTTTTACTCAGAATTAAGGATGTGGGTTTGGATTTACTGGAAATACATCGCAAAAGGAAATACAACCTGATTCATGCATCATATGGTAGAAACAAAACAGAACTTCGCCCAACTTTACCAACTCCACGGAGGATTGAACAACTAAAATAGGTCAAAACACCAGTAGCATTAATTGTATCTACACTGTTGGAATGATGATGTATCCAGACACATTTCTGTTTTCAGTCCTATTAATCATCTTTGACCAGGTTCAATGAGTCCAGTTACACTTGATCTATCAACAATGAATCACACTGTCCCAATAATTTCATGGAAGAAAAAAGAAATTCATTACATCTTCATGGGGAACATTATTATTTATAGCTACTATTCATTAATGTTGCTGCTCTATAGGCACGGAACAGTAACTGTGAAGGATAAGGATTCATCAAATCTTCTAGACTGAATATTGAATATAGAGTATCACTGGTGTTATGATGTTTCTAGGCTTTAGAGACAGTTGCTAGCTTAACGGCTAACAGCAGTTTCCACATGTGAACCATCAGTACAGTGTAGAACTTTAAAACTGGGAGGAAACATCTGTGTTATAAGCATCATCATTAAAGTACGTATAACAAATGTACGTATAACACTGAAAAAACAAACAAACAAATAACAGATAATATACACAAAAACTACAGCTCAGGTTACAGTCCAGGCTGGTCCAGTCCAATATGGCGGTGACATTGGATCATGTGACTTCAGGTCAGTTGTCAGACGTCGGGGTCAAAGTTCATACAACTACATGATCGGTTATAAATTGTAGCTGTGTAAGTCCATCCGTTCCTGCTGGTTCTCATAGTGTTCCAGATGCGTTGCCAGGTCCTGTCAGGTGTCATGTGGCATCCTTGGTGACCCATTGTGTTTGGTGTCATGCCTGGTTCTGTGCCACAATCCTGGAGACTGAAACCGTTCCAGATGCCGCCATGAGTCGACCCGTTTAGCAGAACCTGAGGTGTCGCTCTGGGCCACTGCTGACACCTGGACTCAGACCAGTGTGGAAGGACAAAGGTGATGTGTCATCCATTAGGCGTCCAGTGCCAGACTGGGGGCCGCTGATGGGTTGCCAGATCTGAACATCTCCCAGGCCAGGCCTTTTTTGGATTCTGTGGCAGGAGCTGTCTCATGTACATCTTATGCAAATATTCTGACAAATGATTGGTGACAATGTTTTATTTCAACAAAACACTGAGTATTTCAAGGGCCTGCCAACTCCAGCGCGACATTTCTAGTGTCATTTGGAGTGTGTTTGTGGTTGGTTCTCAACAGAACACAGGCTGCATGAATATGCATCACAACTCCAAAGCCCAATTATCCCGCGGGGCAGCACTTCACACATCCAGGCCATAGAAGCCTCCTCACTGCAGGTTCATGTTACCCCCTCCCCAAAATGGTCTGAGGGGGGTGGGGGGGTAGGAGGGTTGGAAGGAATCCAACAGCTTCTGAAAATTGCTCTCCACAGCTTCAGAGTCTTTTTTGATTTATTGTTGTGAATTTTACTGTTTTGAAGCTCTTTATTCAAACTCTTGTTCCTCTGCATTTTAACCCGATTAGATTTGATTTATTTTAGGGTTTTTTTTGTGTCGATGGTTCAGTTGTTCGCATCCTGTTTGAATATATGACTGTTATATCTTTGGAGCGTTAATAAGAGCTCTTTGTCATGTGATATAGGTTGACTTTACTTGATTTCATGCTAAGCTAAGCTAATCACCTGCTATACCGCTTCACTGGTGGACGTAGCCACTGTGAACTTTATGCATTAGCTTCTTTTCCAAAGCACGAGTGCTACAGGAAAATTCTGCCTTTATTCCGTAATGATGACTGTGTAAATGAAATGGTGGGAGCGTTTGGTTCCACCACTGTCACAGCTCTGTAACGCCTCTGGAGGTAGTAACAGAGCCATGATAAAGATGGGATCAGGATTCTGGAGCACTATGTAAAAGTAACACCTCCCGTTCTGCAACCAAGGTGTGACATTTTGATGATGTATTGCGTGTGCGACCCCCATGCTGGGAGGATTAAAAAATGAGTGCAGGCTGTGAACAGTAAACAAACATATCAAGGCGACCAGAAAGATGTCAAACTGGGGAGACGCCGAGATCCAACAGCTGCCGTCACTTTAGGCCGAGGACTCTATCCACGCTAACATTTGTGGAATAGTGAAAGACGAGCTGACTCTGGAGAGGTTAGTAACACCTCTGTGCATGAGGTGTTTCCGAGGCACAAGTTATGTCACACTATAAGCTGCACTGCGTCACCATCCCTTTGATTCGGGAACACAGGTCCGGTGTGTGTCCAGCCTGTCTCACATCTGTTACTCCTTTGGCTTGGCTGTGGAATTTGGTTAATAGTGGAGAAACCATGGGATCGCCATCTCCTTTTTTTTTCCCAGGCTCTTTGGTTAAAAGTGGCTGTTGAAACGTTGAGTTCAACATTCATTCAACACAGATCTTGGCTGTTCTGACCTTGAAGTGGAAAGTTTGAGAAAAGGTAGAGATGAGCTGAAAGTTGTCAAGTTAACGTTGTCATTGCTAACTTTCTGAATACTTACCTGCATGCCACCAGGTTATTTCAGCTACCTGCTAAATGTTAATGTATGCAGTGTATTTAATCAGAGTGATATAAACACCTGAATTAATGCTAGCTAATGCATTATATAAACTAATATTCAAAATTTTAGAAAGGTCATGGCCATTTAACCAAGTTATGCTAAATCAACCAAATAATGGTAAATTGTGTGATACACTGTGGTTATGTAAATGTTTAAGTCTTAATACAATATAAATGTGAGCAATGTCATATTCATTTGTGCTCGTTTACTGATATAAAATGTGTTTCTGGATTTATTTTGTGGTCAGAGCTGGTCAGCTTTAGCTGATTTACAGCTACTATTCATCAATGTCACTGCTGTAGATGAGCAGAAGAGTTTGTTTACTTTTAATATCATCATTTATAACAATGCAAGGAAAAACAATATAAAACAAAAATGAAAACATAATTGAAAAGGAGCGCGATGAAGTTCCACTTATATTCTCCCGCCCTTTCACCCCATGTTTTTTACGGACCATAAATTCATATTCAAATAATGGCATAAATTGTAAAAAAAAAAAAAAAAAAAAAATTGCACCTTTTTCTTCATAAATTTCTTTTTGTTCATGTTTTTCTCAGGTTTTTAAAGGTTAGTTTGTAGATGTAAACATTTTAATAATATAATTTTACTTTTTTCACACTAAAACATAGAAATTACACATTTATATATTATTATGTTATTATTTTAATAACTTCACTTCATTCAGGTCGTATTGGGCTGTATGTGGCCCCTGAACTGCCATGACCCCCCTGGTCTATAGCAATTGACTGACTTTTGGAACCTCTAGTGGACATTTGAGGAAGTGCATGTTTTTTTTAATTTCCCAGCCCATGAAGTTGACACAAAAAAGATCAAATCGAATTATCCTGATATAAATGCACCAGGAACGCCTTCGCTGGGGATCATTCCAGTGCTTTCCGGTTTCATCTCAGACTTGTTGTCATACGTTTGAGTCATTTCAACAGTACTTTGCTTCATTATTTATTCTTTATATGCATGGTTTATAATTTCCCTGTTCTCAATATTTTATAGCAAATTCAGATTTTTAATGGTATTAAGGCTTTGTTTTGCTGCTGCTGTGACCCAGTTTCCCCATGGGATCATTAAACTTTCATCCTTCCTCATTTATATTTTCAATAGCGGATCTGTGTTCAGTTCAGTTTGTAAAGAGTGAAAGTGGCGTCTCACAGTTGGAAAAGAACCTCCGAATCCCCCCAGAGCACTGGCTGTTGGGGGATCTGGGTTGTGTGTTCTTTGTGGTTCTGGTTTTTGTGTGTTCTTTGTTTGTGGTTCTAGGTTGTGTGTTCTTTGTTTGGGGTTCCAGGTTGTGTGTTCATTGTGGTTCTAGGCTGTGTTCTTTGTTTGGGGTTCCAGGTTGTGTGTTCATTGTGGTTCTAGGCTGTGTGTTCTTTGTGGTTCTAAGCTGTTTTGTGGTTCTAGGATGTGTGTTCATTATGGTTCTAAGCTGTGTCTTGCTTTGTGGTTCAAAGTTGTGTTTCTTTCTGGTTCCAGGTTGTTTGTGTGTGTTGTTTGTTTGTGGTTCTAGGTTGTGTGTTCTATTTGTTTGGGGTTCCAGGTTGTGTGTTCTTTGTGGTTCTAGGCTGTGTGTTCTTTGTGGTTCTAGGTTGTATGTTCTTTGTTTATGGTTCCAGGTTGTGTATTCATTATGGTTCTAAACTGTGTTTTTGTTTGTGGTTCTAAGCTGTGTTATGGTTCTAGGTTGTGTTTTCATTGTGGTTCAAAGCTGTGTTTATTTCTGGTTCTAGGCTGTGTGTTCTTTGCGTGTTTAAGGTGTGTTGTGGTTCTAAGCTGTGTTCTTGTTCTCTGCTGTAGTTGGAGGCCTTCTACCAGATCTTCACCACGGAACAGCAGGATCATGTGAAGTCGGTGGAATATCTGCGCAGTAACTTCCGTCCCATCCAGAGTTTGGACAACCGCCACATCTTGAAGTCGGCCGTCAAAGACGCGTGGCTGCCGGACCTGACGGACAGCGGCAGCGGGCCGTACGGGACCGAGGCGTCCAAAGGTAAATGATCCGACCGCAGCTCGGGTCCAGTCCACTTCATGGCATGAACTAGTGAAATGCAACAATTACACTGAAGATATTAACAATGATTTTAGTTCAGGTTCCACATTCAGACCAATATGATTTAAAGTGGATCAGACCAGTAAAATACTAACAGAATAGCCTGGAAATGATGACAAATGTAAATTTTTATTTTTGTTTTACTGTAAATAAAAGGAAAATTACATGAAAATGTTTATATTTACAAATTATCCTTTAACAAGAAATGTGAATTATGTGAACAAATATGACCAACCTGAAATGAATTTAGACAAGTCGGTGTAATTGTTCCAATATTCTGCCTGTTATTAAATGTTTTACTATGTATTTGTAGATCCACTGTGATCTGTACGTTATAATGTACATGTGGAAATGATGAACTGAGGCAGAATATTGTTAAAATTGCACTTATTTTTCTTAATACATTTCAGATTTTTCAAGGTTGTTTATGTTATTCATATTTTTAAAGAATATTTTGTCCTTTTTTTACTGTAAAATAGAGAAAAGTTGACATTATTTTATATATCGTCATGTTTTTTGGGGGGACGGCTTCTGTTAAAAACCGTGCATTTAGTTTTATTTGTGTTTAAAACTACACGGGGGTTCTGTTCTGCAGAAACATCCTTAGGGTCAGACCAAGTGTTGGACCGATGTAGTCACACATTCCCATTTTCATAATCAGGTTTATTAATTTAAGAATATGAGATTAAAGTAATTATCCGATCATGAAATACTTTCTTTGGATTCATGGAGATCCTTAAAGCACAAAGATTAAAACCAAAATGTTTTGAAAATTTTAACCAAATATTCTGAAAATTTGCCAAATTAATATTAATTTATGCACTTTTACACACATTAAAGCCGTGAAATGAATCAGGTTTGGTTCATTATTATCATCAGGATGAAAAGTTTAAACTCAAACTTTTTCAAGTCTTCATATTATTTGCTTGTTTGTATTCACTACTGTTTATTTTTGGTATTTATTCATTGAATGCCAGATCTCCTTATTTTACATATAAACACAATTATCCACTAGATCTGTTTGTATCTTATTCATTTATTCACATTTATACTTTACTCTTACACCATGATTTGGGTCAAATTTTACACGTTTCCTGTTTTTTCATGCAAAAATTCAACATGAAAATAGAAACATGTGAATGGACATACATGTAGTCAGTTTACAGTAATTATTAGTGTATTACTGTCAGAGCTTAAGCACAGAAATAACTATGAACCTTTTGATTTTTCAATCTTCAGTTTCTCAGTCTTGTCATAATTATTTTTGCAGAATTTACACTTTACTGTTACAGATGATTTATTTGTGGCCTTAGATTTAATGTTTTTATGACAGCGTGTGTTATATCTTTACGTAATAGATTGAAATTCTCATTAAGGATTGAGACAAACACAGCAAACACATGACTTTTATCCAAATAAATAAATGCAATATCTAGTTCTATCAATCAAAGACATTTGAGATTAATAAATGATGAGTTCAAGGACAGTTTGGATGACAGTTCCTCCAGATTGATGTAATTATTTTCTTCAAAACTGTCAAATTAGGAAACTAGTCAAGTCACTGCAAACCTTACTCATGATGTATAAATGATTAAATCAGATGATGGTCGTGACATTTAGAGTTAAAATACAACCACAAATCAGGAAACACTGGGATGTAACAGAAGAAAAGATCAAACATGTCAAATGTCAACACATTTTTACTGTAGTTTAAGTTTGATTTTATGATTCTCAACACATTATTTTCCTCTTTAACATCCATTAATAATTCCAGCATGACTTATACCTGCATATGAACAAATGATCAGATGCACATTTAATATCACTGGTTTTATCTTAAATTTTCCAAAACATCCAGATTTGTTGCTGGACAGTGAGTCTCAAAACGAGGCTGATCATAAAAACTGCGGCTCTGATTTTATTCATAACCATCCAACACAGACTGTTTGCTCCGCAGACATTCCACTGATGTAATCGTTGTTGTTCTGGTTCACATTTACCCGTCGTTTAATTGAATTTTCCTCCCACACCATGCCGCCATTCTCACATTATTCCTCTGCGGTGACATTTCTTAATATTAATAAATGAGGGGTGTATTGTGTTGCCGTGACGCCCAAAGGAACGCTGTCGGCATGTGGTCTGGGATGGCTCTGGGTGGAAACTCCCCCAACATACGGTAGTGGGAGGGGCACCAGCCGTCCACCCACCGCCGCCTCATTACCACTGCAACAACAGCGCTCATGGTGCAGCATTTGTGTGTGTGTGTGTGTGTGTGTGTGTGTGTGTGTGTGTGTGTGTAGGTATGTGGTTGAGCATCTGCGCTGTGTCACATGGCCTGGCAGGGTGTGTCGCCCCC